>LYUA01006515.1:5860-16248 GCA_002093875.1 Calopteryx splendens | reverse complement strand
CTCCCCTCTTGCCGCCTTCCCACCACCCCTATTTACGTGTGCTCGTCCGCTTCTTTCACGCTCAGGTGCGTCTTAAGGGGATTCCTTCGACAACATCAGGGGACGGGAAGAAGAACAAGGCCCACGAACGGTTTTCACTCTCCGCTCCGACGACCCCCGAGTTGTCGTCGACCTCTTATCCCCGTAACGCCCTTCCCATCTTCATTTCCCTTTCCCATTTCCTCCCTCTCTCCCTCCCTCCCTCCCTCCCTCCCTCACCGGTACTCTCTCCTCCAACCACCACCCCTCCAGTCCTCCCACACTCCCTCCCACGGGGGAAGCGGCCAAAGGGCTGCGACCCTACGGGCTGCTCTGCCACGACGAATGAAAAGCCGCAGTTCAAGAGTGACGCGCGGAGGTTTTCGGTGTATTGCTGCTCGAATTCCGAGTCCCTGTTAAGCGGACAATAAAGTTGACGTTATATGCGCAAAATTATTTCGTACTTGATCATTTACACCTGCTGTGAACTGGTTTATTTTTATATTAATCGATAAAGCACTTAAATGTTATCTAAAATAAATAAAATCAATTTTTTTGTATCTAAAAAGGCAAGGATGTCATTGATTCGAATCGATCTCTTCCAAAAATTAATTTTACTTGAAGGATTTATTAATTTTTGAAGCCTTTCATTGGTATCATTAATCAAGTATAATTAATGATATCGGTAGGAATATTTTAAGGATTTTAAAGAATGTAACTTCATTTCATTTTATGTCATATTATTCCGTTGTTTTAAGTTACATTTTAGCTATTTACGTCGCTTAGTAAATTTCTTACTTAGGCATTCGTCCTTTTATCTGATGAATCCATTGATGTGCAATTTTTCAGTTTAGAATTAGTAGTTAGACTTGGTTCTTAGTGTGCATGTGCCCCTAGTCACTTTCCGTTCTGCGTGAAATATAATTAGCGCTGTAGTTCGCTTCCCTTGATCACATTCCCGCGAGTGATGGTCTTTTGTGTGGTATTATTTATTGTTCGGAGATTTTTGTCTCACAGTCGAATCCCATTTCTGTGTAGCTTCGGAGAATGCTTCAAATCCAGTTGGCCTTCCATCCGAAGGTGCGTTAAAATGCAGGCCCTCTGTCGCCCATTGTCAAGACTTGAACCTTATAAGGATGACTCACTTAGCGCACAATGTATGGCAGACCGATCACTTTTCGGTGAACTAAGTTATCACAACGACTTTTCATAAGTAATTTTAAATATTATACAGTATAAAACAGTTGTTGCTCTTCAAGCACCACTTAATTTCCTTTATAAATTTTGACCAATACTCTTGTTCGATACCTACACCTATATCCATTTAGCTCTTGTGACTTGTATATTGACCAAGAGCTCCTACATTTATTTTGTGCCCGGGGGTAGGACTCAAATTTCAATCCTGCGCCAAAAACTTACGAGCGCAACCAACCAAGGAATAGAGTATTTATTTATCTTCGGCCGCGTTTTCAAGACATAAAAAAGCTTTAAAAACGCATAAATAAGCATTGTGGGCTTTATTCGTCACGAGAGCTAATTGAGCCCATGGAGAGTTCTCCACCCATCTTTATGGGTGGAGAACTTTGCCTAGGGCCTATATCAGAAACGGCGGCCGGAATGCATTTGCCGCGTGATTCATGTCTTTTGGAGCGGAGGTGTGAGTGGACCGCTTACCGGGAGCTCCCCTTTTATTACGGCAACAACAGAATTTTCCTCGAGAGTGCGTCGTAAGAAGCTTGAAACCTCTCAGCCCCATGAGAAATGCCACAAGTGTGGGCTGGTTCCGGTTCTATATATTTTTCGGCAGTTTTTCATTCTCTCCTTCTTCGTGAAAACTTTTATAATTCACTCAATCGTAAGTGGTGCCAGAGACCTTACTGTTGAAAGGATTGTGAATTATAATTCGAAACCAGGACTGATATGCGGGTGGACTTCAATTTAAATGTAATTCTACAAAGTACCTGGTACTGGTTTATGTTCTTAATTATGTGAAATTGAATATAATGTGATGGGTATGAAATTAGGTAAAATCTATAGTCCCAACGACGTTTTCATTGATCTATAAGTCTTTTTTTACGTAATTTTACATTCCACTTGCCCTTTTAAATCATCTTAGTATCATAAAGGTGGTGTTTTTTAGTGTACCTAAGAGTTAACACTTTTTCTCCTTTCTCTTTTCAGGTGAGTGTCTTTCACGTGTTGCATTCGTAACAGAGCTAATTGAAATTTTGGTAAGGGGCCAAAGTTTTCTCCAAATAATGTAAGTAGCATACCTTTTTCAATTTTCACTATCTACAGACATCAAACTAGCCACTTTAGGATCATATAAATCTCGCCCATTACTTGGAAATAACTTTTTGCGTAAAATACTCATGAGTTGGTGATCACCTGGTGGAATTTCTTTTCGTTTTGTTTTGAGTCACTTAGTAAATACCTGGGGTGGAACATCATAGTCATTATGTGTGTTGTTTCCTCGAGATTTTTTTACTAGCTAACGTCATAATCCACTCCCATGACTCTCCAACCCCTTCAGCGGGCTTTACTCCGTTCCCGCAATAAAGTTGTCCTACTCCGTAATAATTTTCCAACCTCTTCATCACTACCCTTTCACTTTCCCTTCTGTCGCACTTCTAATTTCATTTTCTATATCGCTTTAAAGCATAAAGTTTTCTCAGAGGGTAACAGGAAGCAATTCATTTTTCTCGTCTCCAGTATTCATTTGATAATTAATTTTCCTTTCCGAATGGGAAAAACATTTCTTAGGAAAAAATACGAAAAATATCTTCACTATATTAAAAAATAATCGCAAATGGACGGTCCTTAACAGTTTCCTATTAGACGAACGTTTGCATTCCATTCGATAGCCCCGTTCACTTCCCTAATAGGTATGCCTTCGATCCCTCTCTCTCTTTCCAATCCCCGTTATATCTTACGACATTAACGTAGCTTGACGCTCTCCGTTAGTGGGCTTTCAATAACTAAAGAGAGTCTTTCGTCATATTTTCTAGCTCCGCATTAGTTGATTTCATCAAAAGAGGAATTGCAAAAAGAAGGAAATGCTGATATTAATTTTTGTCTTGAATGACGTACGATAATGCTCCAATAATCTGCCGGTTTCAATTTCTCTCTTCTCTGGCTTGCTCCCCGCCGAAGAGATTTTCAACCCGTCCAGCAGGATTTCGTGGTGCGTAGTTTGCATGTCACGCGATATTTTTAAGGAGTGCAGGATAAAGATGTCGGAGGAAGGGGAGGATTTAGAATGGAGGAGAAAGTTGAATCCAATGTAGGTCCGAAAAAGTGACGTCGTAGTATGGGAGAGTGATGCTTGCTGTAAATCATAAATTTACAGGCCCGTATTCCGTTCGATTTTTCAATGTCTTAATTCCACGATAGGAAAACTTTTCGGAGGTATGTGCTGCAGAGGAATATTTTTCTTTGATTTAGCCGTAGAAAATACCCAATGACGGTCACGACCACACTCCATCTACCCAAAACCGCCTTCAATAATATCATTTTTTTTCTCAAATCATAATATGTTACTGAAGTAATTAAATAGGTTACTACAAGTACTTTTACAGTTGTTTCGGATTCACCTCCTTTAATGTGTAGTTTTCTTTATTTCTTCAACTGGATGCATTGGGAATCTATTGTAATGAAAATAAGTACAAAACGCGCGATAGCGAAAAAACTTCTTTTTATTTTTCCCACCTCTGAGTAGGCAGGCACGTACCTACGTGCATTCTCGAGGAAGTCGAAGCGAAGCGGCTTTTCAGTCCGAGCGGATGGCGTTCAGATCCCTTCCTCTGGTCCCGCATCGCAGCATCCCCTCCCCTCCCCCCTTCCCGCCGTCCGCCCCCTTTGTTTTGTCCCCCACCCCCCTTCGCCTGTGCCTCTCTCGCAAAAGGCAGGCTCTCTGCAGTCGTGGGACTCCCGCGCCACCCGGTTGCGGAACCTTTGCGCACTCTCCTAATTTGCCTATTCAACGCGAGATCCTAACGATCTGGGGGAAACTGAAAAATGAGCTTCAAGTCCATTAGTGTGCGGGGACGTCCGTGAGCCTTTCGCACGGCTTCAAAAGCTTTGGGGAGTCACTGCCGGGCGTCCCATGTCCTCCCCTCGCCACGCTGAATGAAGGTCTCTTGAGTGAAAGAGGAAAGGATGAAAGGTCGGAGGGCTTCGGTGTGGGTGGATACCTGAGGCACATAAAATAGACGGAGTCCCGCTACTCGGGGCGGGTGCTAATCCCGGGTGGCAGCAGATGCCTCTTCCTTTCGTGGCTGTATCTGCATTTAAAAGCCCGAACCACCTGTCTTTCGACTGAATTAAATATCGGTTATTCATTTTGTCTAAGGGTAGCATATTTAAATTTTTCCTTGGAAAATTGCCGTATTTTGGTATAATTTCCATGTTTTCTTCCGTCATTTCGATATCTTCATTCAGCGATACCATCATTTATTATTTCGACGACGCGGTTCTGGAAGACAGGTGCTAATGAAGTACATTCTTCTACGTATTGAAATGCAAGCCACCACGTAGGCCTATGGAAGGGGATATAAGGTCACCAGCCATTAAGAAAAATGTGAAATTTGGTTATGACATTTAGAAGATGTTTTTATCTACTCTTCGAATATTTTGTATAGTAGCTATTTTTTTTCTACCATTTTGCTTCGAACAGCTTCCACCTACGTTTTCCAACAGTCGTGTGACGCTTTCAGCTCGTTAAAACCAATATTTAACGAATCGGGGAGCTTTTCCTTATATTTAGTTAAATTTATAAATTATGTTTTTATGCCGGCATCCAAATATGGAGGCGTACAGGTAAAAAACAATGTGTGACTCACGCAAAAGAACACCTCTCCCTAGTTTTTCTGTTATTCGAATATTTCCCCAAAATCTGTGATGATTACACGAAATGCAATGAATACGCGGAGCAATACAAAGCAATCTATTTATGAAACACTACAAGGCAATTACATCTTACGAGTACTGAATAGCGTTAATGGAACTACAGATAAAAGTCGTTCCTTTCATTTGTTCGTTCCTTATTTGTATATATTTCCTCATCATTCTGAGATGCTATTATATCATTTCAATATGCTGTTTACATTATTTCTCATCACTCCGTTACTCTCCGCTTTGCCAGAAGGAATAACGTGGAAAATATCACTCATAGCCGAAGGCTACAAATAAGGCAAACAACATCAATCCAAAGACTTAACTCTACACACAATTCTTCTATTCCCTGCCCTCTTCCCGTCTATATATTCCCTCTCTTTGGCGTCTTACTTTATTTTTTCCATGTACCTCATATCCGGGAATTGTCCTCTGTAGTTTTTTTTCCGTTCACTTCCCCCTCGGCGATTTCTTCGTCGGACCATTATGTCTCATAATTTGTCCAACAAGTTTGTCTCGTATTCTTTTCAGAGTTCTAATTAAACTCCTTTCTTTTCCTACTCTTTATGGAATCTCTTCACTAGTTGTTCTTATCAGTTCATCATTATCCATTAACACCGTTTTTTCCAAATTTTCAAATCTTCTCCGTCTACTCCTCTTTTCTCCTTCTCCTTTCTTCACTTATGTAGAGAAGCACGCTGCATTTAGTAATGTTTTAGTGAAGTTCTTTCATACTCCCAGGTTTTTTTTCTGGGTACGTTTCCTTTGGGTAAAGTGCCTTTTTTACCTGCGCTGCCCAACTAGTTATTTCCATCTTGCTTTTACCATTTTTTATTATCAATTATATCAACTTTTAATACGCCTTCAAGAGTTTATCCTATTTCTCTTATTTCTACCATCTTTGCTGATTCTGCTTCCCGAAAAACAGAGCTATTCCACTTCTATCTTTTGATTCCTCAGCTAGCCTCGGATAGCTCAACTGAGATAGCCTTCTCTATTTTCTGCAATAGGCCATTATTGTTGTTTCATTTTGTTTCACCATCAACATCGCATAAATTTCTCTTCAACGTTAGCCCTTCATTAGATCCCTTTCTATCTCAGACTCGGCAGCTATTTCATCGTTGGAGAAACGCATCATACTGATTTTTTTTCTCCGTGAACACGTAACGCTATAGTAACAACAATTTTCATCCCCGGAGCTGCAGTGATTACAACTTAAAATTGTCGTTTAACCAATCATTATCTTCCGCTTTGGCATATTTATTGGTGATCGAAGGAATGTAATGAGACGTTTCGTGGGACAAAAACTCGAAACCCTCCTCGTGTTTTTCTTATGATAAGAGGTGAGTTTGTGATCGAGCTTTTTCCCCTTCACCACTGCGGGTGATTTCGTAAATTACATTGGTTTCCTCTATCTTGTTCAGGAGAAAATTCTTTTTCCGGAATACTGCTCAAGGGTCTACCTTTATTTGCATTATCTTCTTTTTTTTGCTCTGCCACCTTCGCACCGCGGTGACCGCCAACTTCCTGCTGGGAATGGCCGTGGCCCCAGGCGATATTCTTCTCTTTTCATTTCGAGGCCAATGTCATCTCTGAAATTTCCGCAAAAAAATATTTTTCAGTCTTTTTTTTCATGCCGGCAAAAACACAGTATTCTCTTTAGGATGTAAAGTCAAAGCGTTGGCCGAATGAGATCCTTTTATTTTTGGCAATTCCGCAGATGCATGACAGTCTTCATTTTATTTTTACTACCTACACCCTGGTTATTTCATTGAACTGTTTATATTTTATAATTAATAAATTCCAAGGGGGCTGCGTAATTAATATATTCGTACTCGCATAAATTTGACAATTTTCCCTATCAATAAACGATTGCGCGTCAATGATGCTTTTTTTATAGTAATCAAACGAAGGTTAGTTTTGAATGTACTCGTCGGATATGATACCCAACAGCCGATCTAAATTTCTCTTATAAGTTTCCTTTATAATAAAATTCAATATGTAGGTATAATAGGAACGTTATCACCTTTGAATTAATGTTTTGTTTGTGTTTTTAAATGGATCCACATTGGCGATTTTTCCTCGCTTTAGCTTCCGTAACACTTAAGAAAATGAAAACTTTAGAAAACTCCAAAAGGAGAAACACATTATTTCATCTGATGGCTGAAAACGTATGAGCTTGATCGAATATCGTGAAGTGCTAGCATCTAGTAGGTCTTTTCGCTGTGCAAGATTCGTCTAATTGAAGCCAAATTCATGGAGCGTATGACTGAGGGAAGTGCTGATGGCACAAAAACACACTCGCGCGCAAATGCAAGCCACAAGGCATATGCACTTTGATGGTCTAAACTCCTGAAGCAAAGTGAGGTAAAGAGTCGAAATTTCGGTAGAACCTTTTCGGATGAAGCCTTAAAACTTCCCTGCTTCCTGTTAAGCCATGTTCAACACGCACAGTTAATTCAGGCTGAAAAACATTTCGCTCATTTCATCATCTTCCTTCGTCCCTCGCCGTAATTTTTTACAAACGTTTTGCGGCGGTGGAAGGGTGTCCCTATGGCGGCTTCGTTCCGTTTTCGCTCGTTTTCTTTTCACCCGTGTCCTTTCAAATCTCCGATCTGGAGACGAAATGCACGCCTCGGAAAGAGAAACGGAGGGGAGAACGACGGATTGAAGTCGGGGAGGCCCCACGCCGACCGCAAACGGCCGCCGCCGTAATGAGCGCAATTCCCCGGGGCAGCGAAGGGGCATCCGGCCTCGAGAGCGGTCCCTGAACTCCCGGCAAGAACACGCGAAGCGACTTCGCAGACGCACAAGCGCAGTTGTCCGTGCACGCAAAATAAACACACGGGGAGAAGAGGATCCCTCCCCGTGCGTCCTGAACGATCAGACCCTTTGTGGACCACGTGGACTGGTGGCGCACAGAACGTAAAAGAGAGCTTTCGCCGCCGACGAAGTTAATTGAGGGAAGTGGGAAAGAGGTGTAATGGAGGTATTTCGGAGTCGTAGGTGGGACGAGAGGGTAGGAGAAGAGCGGGTGGATGGGAGGGCGAGCGGGGAAATTCGCGGCTTGGGCGAACGTCCCGGCGAAATGTTTGTGCGAGATTAAAGAGGTGGGGAAGTTTGAAGTAGTCGAGGGAAGTCAGGGGAGAGGAGATAAAGTTAATTAACGCTAAAAATGGTTGCGTTAAGCCAGCCTCATCGCCCGACTGCAACTCGGAAAGACAGAATCACCCTCCGCATTCTCTCCTTTGCGTCGGGATCAAAAATTCATGGGTGATTTCGGGGAGTACATGAATGTGAGTACATATGTAAATTTACCGCAGATCGAATTCATTTTCCCCGCGCCTAAAACTTAGCCAAACAAAAGAGGAAAGTAAACACCATAAACACAAAGTTAAGGGACTTTTTGCGTTGGGCAAGCACTTTCTGGTGGTATTAGGGTAAGGAAAAGCACACATCGGTCGTATCAGGCACTGCTCCTCGCCGTCATCGTCACTATTTCATACGCGAAGAACTAAAATATTTTTTCCCCGAGTTCGGCCTCTCTAAAATAGCGCTTTTCGACCGTCGAGCTTTATAGCGTGAGGGACATCTTTTCGTAGGGAATGGATCCCTCGGAAACCGAAAGCATTGCCACGATGTGAATGCAAAGACACGAGCACGTATGCAAACCAAATATCTTGGCATAGGTCATAAAGCACCTCACTCAGCAGGATCCTTAAATAACCGTAAGGCATTCCCAGAGGAGACAGGCGACGCGGAATGGGGGGTGAAAAACGCCGAAAAGGCATTAAATTTGGCTTTATGCGATAAACAGCGGTGCGGCTCGCGGCGATACGCGACTGGATGGGTGGGGATGTGCCCGTAACGGCGGTTTGACGAGAGGGGAGCTTTCATCCGGGAAGAATGGGGAGGAAAGGGTGTGAGAGTAGTGACTGTGTGACGCGCTGACTCTCCCTCGGTATGGCTTCCGACTGCCAAATAAAAAAAATGCGAGGATACTATTCGGTGACTTCATGGCTTGTAAACACCGCTCTACCCGAGCAAATATAAGAAAATGTACATCGGAAGCATGACTCATCTACACGATACGTTGTATTGTTTGAATTGGGTTTTCAAAATACTCTGATAGCTCAAGGCTAACATCTTGCGTGTTTAGGATTGTGAGATTTATTCCCTTAGTGCTGAGGAATTGGATAGTCATTGGAATTGCGTATTAAATCATAGTATATTTCGTAGATGTTGTTCTTTGCAACTTAAATCCCCTAAAAAAATCGTTGGCCTATCTATAAGTGATTGTTTGGACATACCTATCCTTTGCCAAATTTGGTATGTCTATGGAGAAATATTCTGTTTTGCGACATTTCTGTTCTTCTAGTTAGCCAGAATTCCTGGATTATGTTGTCGTGAAAATTTGTATTCCTTAAAACAAGCTTCAAAAAAATATATTTTATATTAATTTAATCTTTGAATGGGTTAACTGGATCTTTTAGTCTTGACTCTTAAGCACCAAAACGTGACAGTGCAACAGGAAGTTGCAGCAGGCAAAAGAGACTTCCACATAAAAGAACAATTCTATTACTAGCAACTTAATGCCCTAAATACTGATTGTGAGTATCTCAGCGGCCATTCAAAGTTGTACAATGAAAAGTATGAATACTCGTTTTAATATTTGTACAGCTAAAAATTAAAAACCACTGTAATACGCTCGATGTTATGTGTGATGGATGAGGGTAGAGAAAGCTTTAAGTGGGGAGCGGAGGTGAGAGTACTATGTCCAAATGCTTGGGAAATTCACAACTCACACATCGGAGAAGCAGGGGGTAAGGGAGTTCCTTTCACCGTGCCACCTGTTTCCCAGGAACATCCGGTACCCAAATAATCACATAAATTGGGTGAAGATTGGGATGCTCAAAGCACCCGGGAATCAAACTCGATCCCTCCGTTTAATAGCCAAACGCTCTACCCACGCCCTTCTATACTTTAATTATCCTGAAATGTTTATTTTTCCCGAAATTTTCTTTTTCTCTCGAGGTCCATGTCGTAGCGTAGCATCACTACTGGCCATAAATCCTAATAGGCACTGCGTTGATGCACCACCTACCCACTCGGTTCTCTCTTACGCCAAACTCTTAATTTTCATTTCTTCGCCTTGCCTTCTGCCATTATTAGTTCAATGTTTTTCAACCGAGGTCCCCGTGCGTTTGGGGTCGCATGACTGAGATTCTTCCTGTTCACTTGTTCCCCGACGACCGTCTTCATCCGGCCATTGTGCCTCAAAATGTATCCGATAAGTATATCCCTTCTTCTTTTCAAAATTTCTCACAACCCCATGCTTCTCCGACCCTTCAGAGAGCGTCTTTGTCGATTGATTACTCATGTATTAAGGCCCGTTTACACGGTGAAATTATTGCTTCAATAATTGCGCGAACACTTGCGCGTGTCGCAATAACGCGAACTTTCACGTTCGATTGCAG
>LYUA01006513.1:35594-51220 GCA_002093875.1 Calopteryx splendens | reverse complement strand
CGAATCCGAGTCGAATCTTGGAGTCGAAGGTTTTCTGAAACACCCCCCAGGGCCGTCATACGATGTGAGTGGACATAAAGATGGCAATGCGGGCTGCGCACGTTCAAGGGGGGTGGTAAACATTTTCGCCGGGGTGAAGAGCTTCAAGATATCCCCCGATTTCGAAATGCTTTCTCAGGACACATAAGGAAGGGGATGGGTATGATATTAGCTATGAAAACCAGTGAAGTTGGAAAAAATAAAAAATCGGCATTACCTCCCAGGAACAGGGAAGCATCCAAACGCCGCCGGGGCGAGACAAATGTCGTAACGCCCTGCATTGCAACAAACCAATTTCAGGCTCCATACACTTTCCACTTCCTTTCGTTCCAACCAACATACATGATCGTCTTCTCCCTCTGCCTTGCTCACCCAACATTCTCCCCTCCATCACAGTCTTCCAATTCTCACTTCTTGCCACTCTCAATACGCCCTGCATCCACTTTTACTGTCTTTTCTGAATTTCTTCCAACGCCCCTCCCACCTCCCCAGACCACCTCATCCAGAACTTGTTTGATCGTTCAGTACCCTCCTTTCAGTCCATTCCACTTTTTTTTCGTTTTGCACGCACACATCTCAGTGGCCTGCAATCTATGGCTATCCTTTAGCCTCAACGACCAAGTTTCCGCCACACAAAACCGCAGTCCGTGCCAGAGTCAGCCAATATCATATAACTTCGAGCTCCTTGCCTCAATAGATTTTTATTCCGAAATGTGGACACAGGAGGAAAGCGATACGTCCTTGGTCTCTCAAGGGTGTGAGGGTGATAGATTTTCATCTAAAATTCCCTCACGCGGAGCAGTAATGAGGCTGTTGGGCTTTTGTTTAGTGGCTAAATTCTGAAGACAAAGTTGCAAGATGATTGGGTGTGCTCACCATTGGAGGCCGCTGGCAGTTTATTGCTCGATTGCCGATGAAATGGCGATCCGGGGGAGGAGAAAATAAGGAGGGGGGAGATATACTCACGAATGACATTCACATACCTTTCAATACGGTCGAATATCGTGGGGTCTACACTCCCTTTTTATTATTTGAATATTGCATTTTCTTAATTTCCACTGTTCTCCTCTCTCGCATTTCTTTACTTTTACGAGCCTCTTTCTCGGCTATGGTTTGAGTGAATACCTACCTACAGCATGCGTCATTCAACTGGTGAGCTTAAAATTATAACGCTTGTGCACGGTGATGCATTTTTGGTAATTGGTTTTCTACCGATGTCTCGAGTCGTCTTATATTTTGTGTTCTCTAGATTTATGTTCATGTTATTAGTCAGCTCCATTGAAATGTATTTCCATTTTCAAAGGAGAATAAAGTCAGTGCCTCCAGTAATGCGAGTGGAAATGAATGAATCTGATCGGCGGGGGTGCGGTGTGGGAGGGAGGCACTATCTTCTCTATGTCACTAGGAAAGGATTTGCTGGTGGAGGGTGAGGCAGTGGCATCGAGGTCATTCGCTGCGCAACCAAGATTGTATTCCTGGAGGGGTTTGGGGAGGAGGGGGGAGAGATGAGAAGAGGCGTGCTTGATGGAATGTGTTTTTTAATTTTGATACCACGCGGGGCGTCTAAGGCCAACTTTGGACTAAACGGCTTACTTTCATTTTCCTTGAACTTCCTATCATCTTATTTTCTCTCCAATACTCAACGCCATTCTTCTCAGGTTATGTTAGAAATCATTCATATATATTAGGCAATTCACTTCATAGTATCATTATTCTTATAAATGCACCATTGAAATCCTAAGATTGACAGAACTTCAAGAAATCACATTGACCTTGGAATTTAGAATTATGTAAAAGAATATTTTTCTTTTCATTTCCAGTTTTTTAATTATCCATACAGAAACATTTTATGGTTCAGATCTTGCAATTATTCCTTTAAGAACGAATATGTCGTAGTAGCTTTTTGTTTGTTTTTATAGTCCAAGTTCAGGTCCTGAAAAAGAAAATATACTATATAAGACGTGTATCGCTTTTTAAAATTTTATTTTACAAGGTTTGGTTGGAAAAAAATGTAGCTCAAGAAGATGGTCGTGATACCAACTGTTACAAATCAAAACTCTTCGCTCAAGGATTCCGGTGTTTTAGGTCTAAAGTAGGTACCAACTTAGATGTTGTTTATGTTTTCAGTACGGTTTGTGCAAAGTTTTGCCAAACAGCCTGTAAACGGAAAAACGAAGGCGATACGAGGTTCTACCAAAGTTGTCGATAATTTGAATATTCCGTCCAAACTAGTAGCAGTACAAACTTGCTGGTTGGTGTGTATTTCAGCTGCCAATCTGCCAAGTCTTTGTGAGTGCACGTGTTTCTTAGTTCTTGTTGTTTTCAATACACAGTCTTCATCTCGGTGTGTCAATATAGTTCCTAGTTCAACTTCATTTCCCGTTGCGGTTTTTCTGGCTTTCCATCTAGCATTCTTGGGTCCAAGCTGTCTTCGTCCTCATAACACTCCCTTTATACTTGAGCTGAGAAGCCTAATCCTCTTTTACGTACATTTTCCACATTCCCTGAACCTTTTCCTGCCTCGTTGACCGCTTTCCTGCCTTGTCACGTATGACCGTCGGCCCTTTCTCCCTCCTGGTCATTTCCTTACTTTCTTGAACAGCGCTTCTACATTTCCCTTTCTTAAAAAGTTTTTCATATCCTTGCACTGATCTTTCCACCACTTATTCTTTGCGTTATTAGTTTCTTGGCTAAGTTTATTAATGAGTCCACTTTACCTTTTTAGTGAGTTTGCTGTTCCTTATGTTTCGTTTTCTACTCTTTTCATTTTAGAGGCCTTCTCATCTTTTCCACCACTGCACCTAGCTCCTTATCCTCAGGTAGATTTTTATTATGCTTTTCTTAAAACTGCTTCCCGTTTACATCCGTTAAAGCTTCAATATTCCACTATTGTACTCTCCCACTTCCCTTATTCCTTTTGAATTTTGAATTACGTTGCATATCAAAAAAATCCGAATCTGCATCCGGGCCGGGAAACTGCGTTAGTTGATGACACTGTTCCTAAATTATGCCTGACCGTGATCCACCCGAAAAGTCATAATTATTGTATAAGATAGAGGATATAACGGATCCCTCGGGGGAGTGGTTATAATGGAAATTGCTGTTTAAAGGTATTTTCAAAATAAACGGCGAATATTCTGCGAAAGATATCGATCGCGTGAACGAGATGGGAAATGTAGGAGAGTAGGCCTGTGCTTGAGGTTGGTGATCGAGCGATCTCGAATGATTTTTCGGTTTCCAGAAAAGTCAGAAGTTAGGCGGCCAAGTTTACTTTTTTAATGCCTATTGTAAGTCTGGCTATTGGTTGTGTTTTTCGTATTAAGCAAGATTGTTATGGATATATGCAGTGGAGTTAAGTGTTTTATAACGTAACATCTGACTATTTTTCGAGTATTTTCGAAAAGGTGTATGGTTTGTAATAATTTGGGCCAGTTCGATATTTTTTTGATCTGATTAAATATATGGATTTGGATTTATTTCATAGTGTGGCGAAATGGTTTAAGAATATGCAGATATTAAAGAGCTAAAGTAATGAATTTGATCGAAATTACTTGGATGCTATGGGAGTGATGAGGTCAGCGCCGAAAGCGTAGTCATCTACGAAGATTTGTACTACTAACTTTAGTTATTTAAAGATACTAAGACTAGCTTTTAACGGGTATCCCGCTATTGCATATACATATGCGAAAAAGGTTAAACACCTTAATGTTTAAATGTTGCTTTAAGAACTACACTGTGGCGCTCTGCACACGGGGACGACTGCTTCGTGACGCATTTACGGCAATTCGTAAGAACATCTTGTTCCGTTTAAATCTCTCAAAAATTCACCTTTAAGAGGATGCCTGGGTATCTTAACTGGCCAAAGCCGGGAAATCGAGGAATACACCAGGTTGAAATCCGGAAATCGAGAGATCCGGGTTCGAGTCCCGCTTCAGGAGAATGATTTTTGCAATGTGAACTTTTTATATATATTTAGTTATTTTATTGTACTGACGTTTGTTTGTTGTACCTAATTTAATGTGCCTAGGACTGGTTCTGACGAGAGAGTGCTATGGAGTGCAAAGAGGTTTTTGGAATCTCTCCGAAGTCAGGAGATGGCAACTGACATCTTGTGACGGCGAAAATTAGTATTACCGCCACTTGATAAGAATAATGCACTGCTACTGCAGAGGTTTTCAATCCCGGTGATGCAGGACAAGCTACTTTCATGTTCAATATTAATATTTATCTTATGCAGAGTAATTTTAGATTTAAATATACATTCATTCACTTGGTATTATATTTAATTTAATTTGCAGTTACTCCCCATTTTATAAAAGATAAAATCCGAAACACTCCTGTTTTCTTCATTTTGTTATCCCACGAGAATAGTGTAGTTGTACTTGGTTGAGAACATTGCAACCTAGGGATGCGAGCGAAAGTTACTACTCGTCCGTCATAGAATACACTCTGCTCAAATACTCTGGGTGAAGACACGATTACTTCAAGGAGAGACTAGTTCAGTGGCCATAAATTGAGTAATATCATCTCACTTCGAATGAAAGAGGAACAGTAAAATTATTTCAAGCAGTCATTTCACCCTCAACGTTTTACTACTTCCAATCACCCATATCACTTCACCAATTAATTCGCCACGAAATATTTGTCCTTGGGGCAATGGGGAGATTATGTTTCGAAAATTACTGGTTGAACATATTGTTTTTTTATAATTTAATTTGAGTCTACTTGCACTAACCTAACACTTCCGTGTTTACCCTTGAATGACGGAGAATGAACTTCAAGGTGAAATCACATTTTGAAATACAGTACACATGATTCTTAAATTATCTGAGACACCAAATTACATGCAATTTACTCATATCGTGTTAAAGCCCAAATTCAGTCCACCTTGCGCAGATCACCCTTTTTTTAAAGAGACCAGACCTTAATTAACGAAAGGAAATTGAACGGCGTGAACCTCATTTTTAGCTTATGAAAAATCAATTTCTTCCCGTTGGCTTCACTTGCACCGCTCCCCTTTGCGCAACATTGCTAAGAGAATTGCAGTGCTATTTGATGCAAAAATAACTTCGGAAAGGGAATAAGTTGGAGAGGTAAATGATGTTTCTTCGCGTTCAGATAACGAGAGAAAAAGCAGAAGTAACTCTGTGATATATTTAATAAATTTGGTATGTGTACATAAGTAGATATAGTAAATAAATAAATAATATAGATACAACAATGTACAAGAGCATCAATGCCTTCGGAATACTTTCACTTCCTCCTCGTCACGACGCAGGCGCCCACGGCCCCAGAAGTCTCTCTCACACTCCAGACGAATGCGACCGCGGGCGGCGTGCCGCCCTCGTCCAACACCTCGCCGGAGGGCTGCTCCGGGTCGCGGCGTCCCCACGGCGACCTCTCCCTCACGTGGCGGAGGGCACCGTCCCTCGCGGGGGCGTCAGCCGCCGCTCCCCGCTCTCCCGTCGCCCCTCTCCCGTCTTGCCGAAGTTGAGGAAGCGGCCGTACTTGAGCATGCGGACGCCGCCGCTGCTCTCGCTGCTCGAGGTGACCCAGTAGACCGCCTTGACGGCGTTCCTCCCGGCCAGGTAAAGGGGTGACGGTCCCACGAGCATGGCCCTCGTCTGTATGTGCAGTCGCGATGGGGGTGCAAGCGTGAAAGCGGTACGTCCGTCGTGAGCGTCGGAAGTGTGTCTGCCTGCCCCGACCGCCGACCGTGCTATTTAAGGCCCGGTCGGAAGGGGGGGCGGAGGCAGGGGTTGGGGAGGGGAGGGGTGGACGTCGCATCGTCGCAACGCATCGATATCGTGCTCTATCTCTCGTGTATGCGCGTGGCATTTGTTTATTTAGCTCCGTTCTCGCTGTTTTATAATTTCTTGCACTTACTCGGTAAGTGTTCTACCCGTGCCTCACCTGGAATTCGACACCAGTTGCCTCCCCAACTTGGTTATTTATCGAAAAATCATCCAATAATAATAAAGCTAGAAGGTTTCATCTATAAATATTTAAAGTTTTTAATTGTTTAATTAATAATAAAGAAAGGACATTTTAATCTTTATATATCCTATGAATATTTACAAGATTAATTTTTAAATAAACACATCGCAATTCAAAGCGTAAAAACAAAAACGAAGTAGGCATCCAAAGTCCATCTTCAAGAGCTACAATTGGGGAAGGTCAATCGCCACTGGATGGATCCATTTACAACTCTAGTTCCATTCATTCGGTAATCAATCATTAGACAGTCAATATCAAGAGGTGGAAAATATGTATGCAGTCGTATTCAATTCTTTTCTTTCTACCAAAGCGTTAATAACCTCGTAATTGCAAGAGTAATGAATAAAAAATATGCTACAAAACGCAAAGCAACATTATCCCTTAATTTTACGTGTTAATGGAATCGTTTTTTTGCTTGTATTTTACTTAAATTTCCGATTACATAAAATCAAAAATCACAGTAATCAACCCGAAGGTCGGTTTGATAGTTGAGGTTAGATCTCACCTAGTACTAACAATAAGCCCAACGGCGTGAGGAATTCACACATCAGGGCTATAAGGGTGGCCATTTCCTTACCCTGTACCGCCTGTGATTTCCCAGGATGACCTAGTACGCGAGAAATGGTACGCAGCTTGGGTGAAGCTGAGGGTGTCTAGAGGCGTCACCCGGAATCGAACCCTAGGCCTCCGGTTGCTAGCTCAGCTCAGCTTTTCGACCCACTGGGCTACCGCGCCCCTCAATTAAAATGAATTTTGTAAAAAATATGTGACTAACGGTATTTGCGCCATCATCGAATTCGGCAATCATATTGAAAATGTTGAATTCTTTATTTTGCATAGTGCTCTTCAAGCCCCCGGGTGCCTTAATAATGCTTTTACGTGTTTCATAGCAAATTAACAAAAAATCTAAGTGATATTTTATGCATTGTTTATTGCAAAGCAAGTCTGATGCTTTTCTATCCGTATTTATTTATAAAACATCATAGTTTAAATATTATTACTTATTAAACACTAATAATCTTAGCTATGAATTAATAACTAATAATCCCGAAAAAATGTCACGGAACAATCATGAAAAGTGATTGCTAACATTTGGATAACCATAAATCGGGAAACAGGCTTTTTGATCATATTTTTTCCGTTGTATGTTTCAAGCTTCCGGTATCCTGTAATAATTTTAAATAATAGCTCCGTAAATTTGCCTCGAACTTCATAGGTAATGCATGTTGTGAAACGCTCCGATGCCTTGGGAAGCATCCTTGATCACATATTATTGAGTCTTCCCAGGCGCCGACCGCGTGGCTCCCTCGTGACGTCATTCACCTCCGCCCCCTCTGCCTCTCCTCCCACGCTCGCGCCCCGAGAGACCTCATAATCCCTCGATCCACGCCACTGGCAATGTTTTTCCTTCGAGTAGCTTGAACTTCATTATGCGTTCCTTTTTTTCCCTCGGAAAATTACGCGTCGACTTCTCACTCTCGCCCTGCAACCCCCTTCAAGGCAAGGATCTTTCCACGGTCCAAAGTTCACGGCTCTGCCCCCCCATCCCCCACCGCGTAAGCGCATCGTCAGAGCGCGGACTTTTCCGCTCTTCCGATATCTCCTTGAGCATCGACGGTCATTGACGCGCAAATAAAGTACATCCATGGAAAACCACTCGACCCATTGCGTGAATCGCTCACCCGGCCCGGCCGCAAACCCATCCCATTTGATAGTTGTTGTGCTCGTGCGTCCGCAAACAACGGCGGTGGTGTGAGGTGAACGAGGGAAATGAAAACGAGGCGGGCGAGCTAAGAATTGTTTGCACGATTGGAAAATTTGTGAGCCTCACGTCATTAAAAGCACTCATCCCAGTCTAATATATTTAGTTCGTATGAAATGAAGTGGACAATACATAGGCGACGATCTTGCGAGCCGCATGGAAAATCGTTTTTGGTCCAGATGCGGTCCTTTAAACCTCTCGCACACACTCACTTCGAATGAGATGCATGACTTAGCACATGTTTCCTCCAATTAAGGGTTCTACGCCCCATCTTCGTAGAGACATCATTCGCCGACTCAATAGCATTATAGAAATGGTTTGAAAGTCATTGAATTATGAAAACGTAAAGTTTTTAATTATATTTTTCCCATGCTTGCGATATAAATAGTGCTTATTTCTTTGAGTACGTGAATACGGTTGTTGTAATATTGTTAACATTGAATGGTAGAGGCATGCGAAGCTTCCCATTTATAGATTTAGATGAGAATCATTAAAAATACGAGTGAATCGAATCAGGGGCAAGGGGCATAGCGGAAGAAAATTACGTTTTTCAAAGTGCATAAATGATCATTAGCAATATATGTAACGGCGTTTTAGTGAATAATACGGCGCAAATGGATATCGCAAGGTCGTCGCACGTGACGGTTTGGTTAAATTACCTTTGGAGTGTACCTACTCGTTCATGAAAGAAGCCTTATAGAGGTTGATAATATTATATAATCATAAATATTAGAAGTTAAAGTAAGGCAATCTCTTCTCCACTGTTTATTATCGAGATATTTGAAGAGACGAGAAAAGGTTTGTGCAATATCAGTGTGAGCATTGCTTGAGTATCTGTGATTTGAATTAGGTTTAGGGATTGGATTTGGGCATCTCTATTACTTGCACCGTTCGTATAGAATATCAGAGACGGTTTTGAAACAACTGAGACTATTTCTACACCTATAGTTTCAACGAAATGTTGCTATTATTTATGAACCATTGCAACTTCAAAAGGAGCAATAGTTTCTTGTATGAAACCTTATTCTTAAATGTTTATGACAAATAAACGTAATATTAAAATGTGCAGCAAGGATGATTCATGGCGCAGGGTGGCGTTAACATTTAATAATACCACTTCATTGTAGGTTCAGTGAAAATTTTCATTTTTTGAGAATTTAACTTATGAGAAGCATTTATTGTAATGAAAAACTATGGTTTCATGCGTGAAATAGATAGCTAATACGAATTCAGTGGGTGGATCTGTGTGTTGAGCTACGCTGCTTTGTGCGTATGAAATGAAACCAACCCGGCCATGAACTGCAAAACCCCGTCGAAGAATGTGATGAATGATGGCCATGGGAAAGGTGATTAAATATGATAGAAAGAAAGAGCTCTTCAATGAACCATGCCGGCTCTAACTTCTTGTATACTCAGTCATCGAAAAAAAGTGATGAGTGCACAAAATTGATCGACCGAACATGACAATTCTGTTGTGCTGGCCCCGAGGGAACCCGGGATCGACTTTTTTAAATCCGACCTTCGGCTACCCACCAAAAGGTCAGAGATTAAATCCGACTCTTGGGTTCATCAGCTTCGCCGAGACTTTTCGGGCACCGAATCTTCCTGAGAAAACTCCAGCACACAGGGAAAATAGCCGCGAATGTAAGAATTTCGTCCTTTTCAAATCAAACTTCGTGTTGTGGGGTGTAGTTTATTTTGTAAAACTGAAGAAATCCCACTATGCTTCTCTCGTTTGTAATTATTTTACAGAATATGATTTTTCTACGATGTTTCATACCAACAGCATTTTTAATCGGGCACTCTAAGAAGGGATCTCCTCCAATAACAATCGCATCTTCTCTCGTTTGTAATTATTTATGCTATATTATGCAATTATTATGGCTAGCATTTTTTGCATACGGTCTTAATTTATGTGCATGTTTTTTAGGGTTAATAACACGATACCTCGCAATCCGCCACTAGGGCATGTGGCAGGAGAGGGGGGTGTAATGCCTCTAGCCATTCCGGCTTTTATATCTTGTTAGGTTGTCTCGTTTCAGCTAATTGTTATGTTGTCTCATTCCAGTTTTGATTTTCCAGCCGTCATGTGAAGTTGCCTCGTTCCAGAATATATATTTAAGATGCTGAAAATTTTTCACCTTTGCCGGGGATTGAACCCGCGACCATTGGATTCACAGGTGACGATGCAACCCCTCTGCCACCTCTTGGAATTCCATCCGCCAATGGACGCCTCCGCCATGACCTCCGCGTGGTCATTCGTCAGAGGGTATAATAGATGATGTTGGAGGGAATTAGGAAGTTTGGAGGGAATCAGGAAGAAGAAGAATTAGGGAGCACACATCGGTAGCAGATTTTAACTGGTACTGCTGCGATCGTCAAAGGAGTGAGAGAAAAATTCTTTGAAAAATAAGTATGGTTTCCACTTTTCTTCCTCGTTTCGCTTTCCAATAACCTGTCTAATGAAGCTAAGCTTCGTTAAGGTGGACTCGCATACCTACTCTTCTAGTGTGTGTCTCGGGTGATGCAATTGACATAGGTGGGGATCGGGTTGGTGCAAAGCTAGTGCACTGGTTCCCTAGCCTGAGGTCCCAGGCTGGAATCCCATTGATGGTAGGACTTTTCAGTGGTATATAGGGCAAATGACCTCAGTTTGTGGGCGCCACCCCGCATAACTCCTAATACCCCTTGTCGTAGGCGCGCCTTAGATTTTTATCATATCTGAGTTGCTTTATTCCCACCACTAGCATTTTTTGCATACGGTCTTAATTTATGTGCATGTTTTTTAGGGTTAATTACTAATTTCTAATTCTCTCTTCGGTATTTAATGAAAAGAAAATACTTGTGTAATTTTTTACATCCAATTAGTTTATCACCAGCCGTTCTTACTTATGCATAACCTTCAAGGAACGAAAACAATATTTACGTAGGTTCAGTTCCGGTACAAGCTCAGAAGAAGACCTGGAACTAGTACCGTAGGGCAATATCCTACGTACGGGTACCTAGGATTATTGTTCGAGATACTGGCACCGGGATTCGGACGCCTAGTTTACTGACTCCCTGCACGAACCCCTGATACCCTTATATCATGCCAATGAATAGCAGGTTTTTTTTACCAGTAGCTAGGTCCAGAGAAGTGCCAACGCTTCTTTCCCAAGGTACCCTCTCCTGATTTGAACTTCGGTAATGACGTTGATGCGTCATTTTCGGGGAAGGTAATGAATGTTTTTTTGGAATATTTCATCCCACACAGTAAAAAAGTCACTGTAATCAACCCGAAGGTCGGTTTGGTAGGGTTGGGTAGAGCTCACCCAGTACTAAGACCAACGGCGTGTGAAGTTCACAATTCAGGCTAGGGGGGCCATTTCCTTTTCCTGTACCGCCTGTGGTTTCACAGGTGGCCTGTAACCGAAAACTGGTACACAGCTTGGGTGACGCTGAGGGTGACCAGAGGCATCAACCGGTATTTAAAGTATGTAATCAGTTCAATTCTACGTATAATTATTTATCAATCAGTATATCAATGCGTAGTTATCGATACTATGTCGACAATCACGTGTACCGATGCGTTGCAGAAGTCAGTTATAAAACTGCGTCACCCTCGCCCTCCGGTTAGTAGCTGCGGGCTCTTACCTCCTGGAGTACCGCGCCCCTCCCCACACAGTAAAAACTCCCGCAAATGATTGTATTCCGCACTTCAATTGCGAAAGTTTCTGTTGCAAATGGAATTTAATATTGCAGACGCCCCCTCTAGTTTATGAAGGCATTTGAAGAGTCATTTGAATTCCTTGGATAGCAGACACCCACCCCTCCCTATACGGTTGGTTTTTCGTTTATTAAAGGGGGTAACAGGTTTCCACGCTCAGTAGAGAAAGTTCGAAGCTCATCTGTAATAAGAAGTGAGCTGAAGTGGGCGCCGATCCCCTTAAGTACAAGCAAGCATCGGGGTATTTAAAGTATTTTTTCCAATCAGCCGCTGGAAGTTGAGATGGGTGGAAATAGCCGATTCATTGAAATAATTCATTATTTCCTTTCAATTCTTCCGTTTAATTCATCTGCAATGGAAAAGCTAATAAATAGCAGGGGTCAGTACTAGAAGCTGCGTTCCGAGAAATACCAAGGCTTCTTGGCAAAGGTACCCACTCCTGATTATATCTCCTCAATTACTGAAGTATCAGCGTATCAGTGAGAGAGATTTTCCATCGTCCACATCATTTGGTTAGACACAATTTTGTATTATCGTGGAAAAATTTCTAACTTCAAGTTCATTCAGTAAGTTTTGTAATAACTTAAAATAACGAGTACGAGAATTGCAAAACATACTACCTATATCCAATTCAAATGTTACGCATCACATAGGACATAGGACAAATAACACAGACATGATGATTGATTGATACCAAAAGACGACTAAAATCATGGCATTAAAAAATAAATCAAGTTATCGTTTGAACCACATTATAATTTCACAAATCATATTATTCACTCGGACCACACGAAACTGACGTTATATAAGTGTCGCTTTGCACCATAAATTACAGAAGACTTGTACGCAAGAAATCCACGTGCTTCGATGAGAGAAAAATATTAACTCAAATAGTGTAAATTTAACTTCGTTGAGAAGAAAAATATATAAAATTAGATACCAGTCTCTCATTGACTGGCACTGCTGGATTACCATCGTAATTCTCTAGGTGGTTGATATTTCCTGCAGATAAAAAGGTGGAATAGTTTTTATAATTTTCGGAATCTGAGTAATGATTTCAAGAGATCTTGAATTTTCAATGAGATATGACCAAAATTATCTCTGTCCTTTTGAAGCAAAGACTATTTAAAGATAGGTAAATAAACGTCAAAGTCCCATATCATATCAAAGTGTCCAATTCAGCAGTAAAACTCAATTCAATCGAGCAATATTAGCTAATTATTTCATTATCTTCTCCGAAATTAAAAATATTACTGGAGTGACAGTAAAGCTCGTGTTATTTCGAGGAAGTGCTAAAGTTTCCTAATTTTGCAATTTGCATGTTTTATCATTTCAATGTGTCAGCAAATATACGTTCAAAAGTTCGGCTTGAAAAAATGTAACTATTAAATTTGAATGTATAATTGACATGAAGATTAATTAACACTTGATCGCTATTACTTTTCAAGGCAAAATTTTTCTATGCGTAATTGCTGACGCATTTACTCATGATCACGAGCTTATGAAGAAACTAGATGTGTCATGCTCTTAACCTTCGCACTTTCCTTCCATCATTGAATCTCTCTTGAGTTATGTCATAATGTCATAATTCCCACTAATACCCATTCCCAGGACTAAGTTTCATACTGTGAATTGTTCTACTTTTTTTATGCTATGTGCAAAAGTGAGTTAATATTTGCTTTAAATTTATTAGTAGATAATGGAAAGGGTTGTTTTTCGCCGATTTCATCAGCAATAATTTTAGCGGCGCTAATATAATTTGATGCACTATTTTTGTATTGAATAATGCAATTAGATGTCACACACGTAGTAAACACAATCAATGATATGTTTAAAAAATATAATTACTGCCTAGATTTACCAATTACTAGTGCCCATTTTTCATTATTTGGCCATAACTGCATTTGCTTCACTATCCACAGTTCTCAATCCGAAAATTGATGGAACCACTCTGCTAAGCTGGCCTCTCTGTGTCCTCAGCGCACCCAGCATTCACATTGGTCGTCATCGCATTCCATTTTCCCTCTTCCCCGGACGCTCTCCACGTCCGCTCTTCATCCCTCCGCTGTTCCTAGGCTGCTCCCAGCTGCTACCCCATTTAGTTTCTCCGTCTCCGCATTGACGTTAGCAAAACTGTTTTCTTCAACTTCATCTTTCTTCATCTCCATCACACTTCAGTTTCACTACGCTTCCATTGCTTACAATCTTCGTAGCTTGTATAGCGGATTATTTGGAATAGGATAAAAAAATTATTGGGGTGGTGCTGAAAAAGCAGTCTTTCTCTCTAAACAGTGTGTTCATGAACCAAAAAAAGAAAAAAGAACCAAATAGTACGACATTAAAGCAATATTCTTACATAAATCCACAGCAACATAAGTAGCGTCTGAAAAATGATTTGGAAATTAATTCAATCTCATTTGAAGTTTTTCAAGTCGGAAAGGTTCAGTTTAGACAGTTAAGATGTTACAGAGAGCTGTTTGTTTAAAGAGCACAAACCGAAAAAGGGTCAATTATTTTGCTCACACAGCTCTTTTCGCTACAATAGACTGGTTAATAATAATTTAAATAAAATGATACGGAGAGTAAAACCTCTGTTTCCGTCGTTTTTCGTAAATATAGGAATGTTTCCGATAAATACCTCTTGAAAACATTACTTATCATGTCGCTGCCTACTAAACAGGAAGCTTAAGTGAGTATGATATCAATAGATTGTAAACCCAAGGTTTTTGATGAGAAAAAAATGCTATAAATTGGGTGCGTATTTCTCACCGGAATTGATAGCCTTTTGTGTTTTGTGATTCCCGCTTTTGTTCCCGTAAACTTGAGGTATTTTGATGCCAATGTTAAGTACCTTCGTTTGTGTATAGGTTACGTCACGTATGTTTGAGTTATTTTGGAGCAATAAAGTAATTCATTTTTTTAAGAGAGTTGGTATTTTGTTATCAAACGAACTCCTGCTAGTCACAACTAACGAAAATTTGTATACAAAAGGAAATTCACCGTATTTTATAAAATAACTGTATTATATACATATAGTGTTGTCTTACGTAAATTTTCGTTTCGTTAGAGGCATATTATAGTATCTTAAACGCTTCTTGGGCCAAATAATATTTATTAATATTTTAATGAAAAAGGCTTAATTTCTTCTAAGTAGAGATATTCCTGATAAACAAGTAACGTGTTGATCATAATTTATGCGTCGTTATTCATCTAGCCGAATAGAACAATTGCTAATTCAACAGTTGAGCGCATCTCTTACAAGTATTTTTTGATAAAGAAAGTAAATGGAGTAGAATCGCCGGTTGTAATCAATTGGCTGATTGACTTTGGGGATATAGGTGCATGATTAAAACCTATAACCAAACTTAATCCTTCTCGTCGGTAATAGGAAATATCTCTGAGTGAATGTAGAGTTCCCAGCCAGATAACAGCGAAAACACGATTGGCAACACTCCTTGAGCATGCCATTCAGAAGTTGCATGCGCATCACGTGTCTTTTAGATTGGATATCTTAATTATCGGAGAGCATTTTTATTAAATGGAGGGAACACATGACCAGTTACGGAGATAGTAATATCGTTAGATTCCTAATATGCACGTTGGCTTTCAAGAGCATAGCTTTTTCCAAACCAGAAGATACAGACGGACTTTCTGTGACTTTTCTGGAGCCGTAAGTCGCTCATCTCGCATTCAGTCGTGAATGGAGTGTAGCAGGCACAAATTGATACAGTGGGCGCGTAATTTTGACGGGTACACTTGGTGGTTAAATGTGTTGTTTTTACCGTTTTTCATTGAGAAATGAAGCGTCAAAATAAAATGAATATTCCAGAATCCAGGAAATATCAATTTTATGATAATTCGGTTTTCCGAAGGCGATCCCCTCTAGCTAGTCCAGGTGTACCAATTGTATCACCATGTGGCCTTTACTTCTTTTATAACTGTGGCACCATCTATCTCCCGAAAGAACTTCAAAGGCCAATTGCACTTCCAAAAATGTCATCTACCCACTCTCTTGCAATTTCTGCACCTCCTAAATATGTCAATTCACAACAGCCCTTTCCAAACCCATCAATAATCACCGCTATTCCACAAAATCCCCCGCATTCCTTGAATACCCTATCC
>LYUA01006496.1:17088-27874 GCA_002093875.1 Calopteryx splendens | reverse complement strand
GGGAAGATTTAGAAAGGCAGAGGAGTGGATGTTTGTTTTGGGTAAATAGATTAAAACCATTGGCACAATATTTAATTAAATTCACTGTACCGTGTTTGGAAAAAAATCTGTTTAAAAAAATGAGGGTAGCGGATTTACTCAGAAGCGTACGTAAAAGAATCCCAGCAGCTGTGGGCGATAACACCTTCAGAACTAGAAGATTAGTCAAGGGAGATAGGGGGGCAATTACGAACTCCATCAAGTGGAAGGCATCTGGCCTGAGGGCCTAATAAATCAAAGAATTTGATAGGGTTCACTCATTAACCAACCTCAAAAAATGGAATTGCTCGTTCCAAAGTGCAATCATCAACATGTGGTAGTACCATTTGTGGAGTGGTCATTTGATACATCCGAGATGACTTTCCAAATGCTTACACTTTTTTTGGTAGAGTGTTAAACCCTTATGTTCATTCAGTCTTGGTGCCTCTATTTCTCCAAAAATGCTAACATAATTATCAATTTGTTTGCAAATCATTGTGAGCATTTGCCAACCTAAAAATGCATAAAAAATTATGATTTAGTTTTCAAATGTGGGAGAAATTGTATCTCCGGTATTTAATTAAAAGTAGCATCTTGGACCCTCGCCAGCCTTCATTTCAGTGAAAAAGTTCCTAATTTTCTGTGCATTGAATTGTGAAATCTTGTTAAAACGGTTATTCAACGCATTGATGATAGATGCATCAAGATAGTTTAGTGGGATTTAGGTAGCTCTCTACGCGTTTTAACTTTTGATAAATCGTCTCACATATGTTTTTCCTGAATTATTTTAACCCAACCGTCCACCTGGAAAGCGTCTATTTTTACCCTTTCCATCCTTACCTAACTCCCCTAATTTTATTCTTTCAATTTTTCAATTCATTCTATTTTCACCAGAATTTCACTTTTTTCGGATCTTCACCTTGATACTCGTCGTATTCATTTCCCGTTCTCTTCATTCTCATTTCCTTTCCTGCCTCCCAATTTCCCCTCGTTACTTGTTATTTCCTATGTTCCATTTTTTCATTTTTTTGCATTAAAATGTATTTCATCCTCCTATTCCTCTCTCTTCCGGACACTTCATAACATCTTTCGCTGTCCGTGCACGGAATCGCAGCGTCAAAAGCGAGAGCACAAGCGTGGTATTCTAGGATGAGTGAATCGTTTTCGCTAATACTAGTTCAGTGTCAATAAGTTCAACGTGGTTTTCCGTTGCGTTCTCTGACAGATGCGGGGGTCCATGGCTCGATAGATTTTTTTGTCTCGGCTGGGAAATTGAATTCATGCCTCGCAGTAATGGTATTTCTTAATCTAGTTGCATTTTTAAACGCATTCGGCAAAATTAATGGATGTGTGGAGATCACGAGCAAAATTAGCATCAACAAGATTGGTGTTTGCATTCGGAATTTCGACTGGTGGTTATCATATGCAACAAAAATGTGCTACCTGGAAAAAATTGCCTCGTGATGTGTAGAGTAGAGAAGCTGAATATGCCCAGAAGGCGTAGACTCCTCGTGGGAATGACGTTCATATAATTACCGTTGGGTCCCGGGTTCAAATCTCGGGCGATACCTTTGAGCAACCCAGTCCGACCAATGCCACTCTTTGGGTATCAGAACCTCGTCAAAAACCGCAGGTGGCTCAGCGAAAGGGGCTTCCCTCGCCATCCTTATAGCGCAAATTTCGGAAGTCGAAAGACGTAGCTCGAGGTAAGCTCTAGTATCACCTTTAAAAACTCATTTTCTGGTTGATTTCTCTGTTTTGCTCGTTTATATATAAAAATGCAATGTCTAGGCTTTTCCAAAAGGATTTCCTGATTTCTTGGAGCTCTAGTTCCAATTATTAGCAACCATGAAGCATAGAAAGTCGTTCAAATTAGGACGTGTAAAACGTCAGCTTTGGTTTCATATGAACCCATGTTATATTTGATCACTCAATGGTTCGAATATACTCTTTGATCTTCCGGTACATTCCTAAAAGGAATTAGTTCCCATTCACGGGGTAAGGTTCCTTATTTAAACATAGAAAGGCGAATTCCGCTCCTTACCCTTTAACTACCCTTCGTCGTCTTCCCTTCGCTCCATCATCTTCCCTTCTATTTGTGGAAGTTTAATCGGTGTAGGGGAAAGAAGGAATCCATGTTGGAATGCCACTAGATTGGAATTAAAGCTTGATAACCTCTCACTTGGTCTTCGATGGCCTGGTTCAGGTCTTAATTGCTGGTGATGCCATGTTTATATTGGGAATTTAAATTTAAGCAAGCTAGGGAAAGATTAGTAGTTCTCGCGTCTTATCGTACAATAATTATTATTTCTACTTGTATTGATCAAGACAAGTTTGCTATCGCGAAGATTACGCTAGAATTTGTAGCCACAAGTGAATGGGGAATTATGGTATTTAATTATAGAGCTGTGGGAATTTTATATTTTTATTGACCTTAAAAGTGATTAGGGCATTATCACCGTAAATGAAACACGTTTTCAAATTTAAATCAAACTTCAATTTAATTAAAATCTTACTTTGTTACTTTGAAAACGAATTATTTGAAATGGTATATGCCTTCAGAAAGTAATTTAAAAAAAACACTGTGTTCCTCTCGTCACAAAATTCGATCCGTTTTTTAAAGAATACGGTGGTTTTCTACAAGATAAATGGCGAAAGACTAATATTATCAACAAATGATATAACACACGTATTGCCTATTGACTAGATAAAAAATCTAGGATGAAAGTAACTTCAGTTGTAACCGTACACTATGGCCGGCAGGACTGTACTCTACATCTTGATACGCTATCTCTGGTGAGCTGATTTAACGAATACTGGTTTAGTGAAAAGTAGTAAACGTTTTTATTTACATTTTTATCGTATCTGGTACAATTTTGATGCTTCATAAATGTTAATACGCGTGGATTTAACTTTTACCAGTTTTTAAAATGTATTTTACATAAAAAACGCTGGGAAGAAAATTATTTTGCCCATCAACATTGAGTTACTTCTTGGAGGGCGTCTCAGCCATTTGCTATTTCGCTATCCAGAAATAAACCGAACGTTGCATCCATCTCCAAACCACTTACACAAATGTCACACGCAGCACAGCCTCAAAAAAAGGCATTTTCCTAATTTCCTTGGAGACATCGAAATGGAGCGCTTAATTTGTCAGAGATGTTACTTTTAGACCTTTCTGGCGAACTTGAGGTGAGAGGCAATACCTTGCGAAAGTTGAGCATTCTTTCTGGGTTTAGTTTCTACCCTAGCGTCTAAATTGCTTCTCAGAAGTTGTTCCACAGGTTATTCTGACACATTATTATTGTGTTGCGAAGAGCAAAGGCAGAGGAGAGTGAGTGAGAGAGGGTAGGGTCACGAAAATTACAGTCCGCTAAGTATCCATTTAATCTAAATTGGTTCCAGGGTATACTGGTAATATAACTCTGTGGTAGTAACTTGTCAAGCGCCGTCAGGGTTAGATAGTTGGTAAAAGTTTGTATGCACGAGGGATGTTCGATAAAAGTAATCCTATATATTTTCTATTCGCATAGTTAATTATGCTAAGCCTTATCGTTATGTCACATTTTTAAAGCTAAATGTGAATTTATATGCTGTACGAATTTCATTGATATGACTCCAGTGTTGCGTCAGTGGAAGTCCTTGCAAGTCAAAAGGAAAACTGCTCCTTTTCCACCTTGTTTAACACTGGTCTAGACTAAGGGTTTGATGAAGGGATACAGGTACTCGGAAACCACCGCGTGCAAACGAATTTCATTTGCAATTCTTCTGTTACCAACGTGTTGGTGGCTGCCAATGATATTTTCAAAATTTCTGAAGGGACTGTTGACGCAATTCGTTGATCTTCTATCACGTTGGCAAAGTGTTAATGTCAACTTCCGTAAGAGATTCGGACTGGAGATTCGGGTCCACCGTCCTTAGAAATTGTTTACCCCCTTGAAGGATTTGAAAAAAAAACATATTCTAGCTGTGCTATAGAGAGGAAGAGACTCTGAAAAAAACCTCCTTTGGAACTGTAGAGGACTCGGCTGTCGATTTGTTCAGATTAAAGCAACATACCTATCAATGCAACGGCTGCCGCTGACGCAACACTGGAATCAAATCATGGAAACATGTACCAGATATCCATAAAAGTTTAGCCAATAATATAACATAAATTTAATTTTCTTAGCAGTAAATTATACGAATAAAAATAGCATCACTGTTGTTCGAACAGCCTTAGTAATAAGTTAAGAACTTAATATGTACTCATCTGTCTCACATATAGAAAATTATTGCTCATTAAATTAAAGCCCGATATCATTAAAATGTTTTCATGGATAAAAGGTCACTAACGTAATCCCATCATATTTTCCACACACCCATCTAAACCAGATTAAATATTTGATAACCGTTTTAAACTTTTAAGGAATCGTGAGAAAGGTGACGCCCTTCAAGCATTCAAAAGTCCTTAGAATGCACATATTTAAAAAACCTTAAATCGGACATAAAAATGTGCGATAGTAAAAATTAATACTATTTTCCGGCAGAAGAGTTGGATATAATAGAATGCGTCATCTTTTCCACCAGAAATTCCTGCAAATAACACTCTAGTTGTAATGGAGTAAATGCAATAATATGGAAATAAAATATGCCTAGTTGTAATTGTAAATAGAATAAAAATATAATTGTGATAAAAGTAAAGTCAAATTTACGGAAGGACTATCTAAGGGTTACTGGTGCCATCTTAATTCATTTGTCTGACACTACTAAAAGGAAATTTGCAACGGTAAATAGTTGCTAAATAGTTTCATTAAAAGATTCGCATTCTCTGTGGGTGATTATCGTAACAATAAAGCACATTTAGATGAACTGAAAACGTGCTTTTAGTGTTTCAATAGCTCTTTAGCCAATAGATATCTTATAGGAAATAAAAAAAACGAGAAATCACAATTTAAATTACTTTACAAAGTATTTGCCATCATTTTTGATACATCCTTTATTATTGCGTATGATTAAATAGATATTAAGGTAGCTACTTAAATTAACCTTATCAGACAAAACCGACTGTAAAATATTCAATAAAGTTCCTTCGTGGGACCATGCAGAATGCGAGCATGCTAAATAAAGCACCTGCAATGTACTTCAACGGTGGCTGTGACAGGCACATGGGAAGCTTGCAGAAGCCGTTACGTCTATTTCCTTCTCCGACATTAAGTTTAGTAGAAAATGAACCCGAAAAATGTATATTGTGTGGCACGCATGCCGGGGCGTATAAAGGTTTAGGGGAAGAGAGCATGGGTGAGAGAGAGGGAGAGAGAGAGGGGGGGCGGGAAGAGATAGTAAATGGAGGAAAACGTGTTAGGAAGGAATGCGGAAAGGGTGTGAGGTGGTTCCCTGGAGCAAAATTGAATACGTGACGGTGAGGAGGCGAATAAAGAGGGTGGCAAGAGAAAGTGCTGGAGGGAAGAACGAAAGGGGGTGCTGGAGTAAGAAATGGAAATGCAGATGAGTTCGAGGCTGGAAGAGTTTAATGAAATTAGGGCTCCGGGATGTGGGTCTTGTGGGTTTGGGGGAAAAGGGTAAGGGGGAGCCAACCAGGGGGTCGTGTTGTGTGGATGGCGGTGGTGGGAGGAGTTGAGCCTGGCGTGGGAAGGTGGTAAGGTTGGTAGGCGAAATTCCAGCCAATATTGAAAATTAAGGTCGCTTCGGGAGAGAGGGAGAGGGGGGCGGACGGAATGTTTGGAAAAGGAGGAGCTGGGGATTGCAGTGGAATGGCCCCGAGGTTAATACCGACTGGGAAAACTTGAACGAGTTAACGGGTTTGTGGATATGTCCTTTTCCTGCGCCGGTCCCTCTTTCGAGAGTGGTCTCTTTTTACCTTAGCGAAGTTTCCTTCCCTCCTCCCTTCCCATATTTCTTAAATCCCCCGCCTTTCCGTTCTTTCTCCTAGAGGCTATCCCATTCCCTCATCCCCCAGACGGGGCGAGACATGCGGTGAGCAGCGAAGTTCTGTTTTCGGTTCATTGGGCCTCAGGGTGGTGCAAAGGTAGAGAAAAGAAAGGATCGAAACGTTTGCCTCATCCGTTAAAATGATAACCGTGATGCTGCAAAGAAAACGAGCATGAGTTGAGGCAGCGCCTTTCATCGCCTTCCTCACCTAAAAAGTGTATACCAATCTGCTGCGGTGACCTTGTTTTAGTTCTCTTTGGAGTCGCCTAACGATAATGCGTTCAGGAAATGGTGACCGCTTACGGAAATCGTAGGTAATCTGGCTCTCTCGTCGCTGCTTGCTTGCGAAAATGCCCCATCGAAGTTCCTCAATCGTACATTACGTTTGCAAGCATCACGTTACTACGAGGGACCCTCATGCAGATTTTTTTTTCCATTTTTCCGAACCATCTTTTGATAGCCGTGAGTATTTTATAACTTTTTCACTTAACTCTTGCAGAAGGATGGCAATACGGGACCCGCATGGCTATAGATATTCGTCATATTTTCCGAGCTATGTAAGTTTCACGGTGAATGAAGTTTAAGAGAATTATTTTCTGGATTGGTGTAGGAAAAAATTGCCGGAAATGAAGTAAGTCGATAGCAAAATTTAATTTAGTAAACATGGATCGGAGAAAGAGAAGCCAGTAATTTTTTATCACTACTGATTTGTTTTGAGGACTTGAAGGTAAATTATCCTACGCTTAAACTTTCGATTATCGTTTTGCAAGGTTAATTTGTGTACGCATTTCTTGCAATATCATGCCTCTGTAAGGAATTAACCCAAATCATTATTGATCGGATCCTAATTGGGCTTGATTCTAATTTTTTTCGCAGAGGGATGGAGTGAAGTACAAGCATCTTTTCCTTGCTATTTAGAGGAACTGAATTTTTCCTATGTTAATGCATGGGATTAAAGAGAAATATCTGTACCCGCTTTGATGTCTCCTCTGAACAATCAAAGCATTTCTGGTTTATTTAGGCATTTGCACTTTATTTGTCGGTCTAGAGCATTTTTCTGCCCAACTGTGTACCTGAAAGTGGCATTAAGTTGAGCGCATATTAGTCCCAGTTATGCTGAAAGATTATTTTAATAACAGGAATTGCTTTTAAATGAGTAAACGTGAATAAATACTAGTTAAGGTGTTTCGTGTATGCTTTTGAGGATGCATAAACGTGTGGACAAATTAGCCAAACATCCTTGATCTACTTTTTAACTGCCTGTAAACACTTTTCCTTTTTCAATAAGCTTATTTAAATGCTTAATGGAAAAATTAATTTTAATTTTTATGTAACCCAAAGGGTTTTATGATCCATCGATCATAGTTGCTTAACTTCTTTCATAATGTTAATACTCTAGTTTTTTCCACCGTCTCATTTGCCAACAGTTTAAGTAGCAGATGGATAAGATTTGCAATTACTTTGATATTAACATATACTATTAGCGTTAAATTTTTATCACTATTTTTTCCATCGGAAAAATAGTTATGACTTAAATGCTGGTAATTACATACCGTTAAGACAATTAATAAATGATTGCTTTTATATTTTATTCGAGAGAAGGATAATAAGCGAAACACGTAAAACTACCCATTCTGGTGTGAAGAGATAATATTTTCTCTCTCAATAAATAAATATACTCAGCTCAGAGCTCGACAATTCCTTGAGATACGGATGTTGTATTATAAGGGCTCTTTGTCTAATTAGTGTCAGCCGAAACAGAACATCCTCAGTCACCTTTTCGTTCCGAGTGACATGAATCTTCTGTTTTATCTTCAATCCATTTATCGAGTCGAGGAATTGATCATAATAGGATGAAGAAGAGGCTGTGGTGCTCGGTAGTTTGGGGAGCGGTGGACGGACGACAATGGTCTCAGTTCCCATTGAAATGATCACTTCTGATTTCTATTTCTATCGCCGTAGTTAAATCCCATAAGCCCTTAATACCATCAACATTATCATTTTAACGTAGACAAACGTAAACTTCCTATCTTTAGAGTGCATTTCTCAAAGGCTTTGAGAAGGACCATTAAAAAAGGAAAATCAGCCAGCTTACTTGTTCACCTATACCGTGTTTTGAGCTGTGTGTTCTTGATTTTCAAAGAACATGAAATGCAGGGTGTAAAAGCAGTCACTCTGATGGAAATATTTCCCCTCGCATAATATACAATGAAATACAGTAATTGATTTTCTTTCTCATTATCCACTATGCAAATGTATATAGCTCCCAACTATTTAAATTCTATATTATTTGGAAATGTTAAAGAATGTCTTTATACGAGTATGAGAGTTTAGTAATAAAGTCTCCTTTAATGGTAGATTATTTGTAGTAGATTTCTTCGTAGATTTTCCATTACTCTTGCGTTAATTATGAATTTTTTATCGGGCATGATTTTTCGGTAAAGCATATTTGAAGTTAATTTTAGATGTTGCTTATGCAGATTCAAGGATCCCACTGGTGCAGTTCTTGCAGTTTCTTGAAACTCACATTCTCACCCTTATAGACTTCTGTGTATTTCACATTGACCTGCTTTACTTGAATGCTTGGAAGCAGTAATAATGTATTATAGCATTCTAGTTAAACTTCACACTTTTGATTTAATTGCGGCAATAATGAAATTAAAAATAAGAGATTAAAATAGAGAGCAGTTATTCCTGTTTGGTAATTGTTATAAACGCCTGTTTGCTCCTGATTTACGTTCATTTCTGGACAGGTTTACCAGAGGTCGAATTTACACATTACTCGTGGCCGAATTGGAATTCAAACCCTCAGATTATTGGTTACGAAGTGTGTAATATACCCACCAGGCTAACCCGTGTTTGCTCTTACGTGAATTAACATAAGCCATTGATTAACTTTATCGATGCAATTGCCATTAGTGCAATTGAAAGTTTGTGGAAATGTCATAAAATTTCTAGAAAGTACCTTGCAGCAACAATTGTTACCGCAGTCTACGCTGGACAGTTTTCCCACATATGCTCGCAATTACTTCATAGGAGTCCAATCCTTTAGTTAGAGTGCCGGAAGAATATAATCCATTTCGTTCCCCTGAAGATACATATTCAAGCTCAATTAATATGTGTGGTATAAGCGGTAATCGTCGTGTTTAACTTCTATTTAATGGATCTAACTTACGACTACTTGGTAAACTAAATTATGGCTCAATTATTCCTTACCATATGTGAAATATATTTCATAAGATAAGAAAATATATCTTCAGTAGCCAAGGCTTTCTGGTACATATTTCCTTCTTGAAAAATCAGATTAATTTTCTTTGGCTCACCCATTGAATTTCTGCACGACTTCTTCCCACGCTCGTGCATCCTTGCGTTGATATAGAATGTCTGGAAGAAAGATGCGAAGAGATTCAGCAAGGGAATTCGGAGGAAACCACGGTGCCAAGGTGCGAGAAATAGACCGGTAATTTACGGCGGGGGTAATTCAATGGACCTGGTGAAACGGATCGCGAAAGCCGATCGGAAACCCCCGAGGGAACGGGAGCGGAGGATTTTTTAAGAATGCCAATGAGGCGCAAACGTCGTTAAGGAAGTTGCGAGAATATGAGCGAATTTGGAGGGACCGGGATGGGAATGCCGAGCGGTGTGGGTTGGGAGTCAATGTGAGTTGTGATTCGATTGGCTCATTCAGCCACTTACGCTGCTTGGAGGGTGCGGATTCTGAGGGTGCGTCCGGAGTTGAAGGATGATCCGCAGATTGGATCGATCTCTTTGATCATCGATCGCGTGCGAGCGACGTCGACAGTCTCGCATTCAGGACGTGAAAGAGTCAGTGCCAACACTCGGCGTCAACAGTCAGTATGAAATCTACGGGATCGATGCTACCTGCAGTTCTCTCATGCTTTGGCTCTGTGGTATAAGAAATATTTTCAGTTCTTCGTATGAAACAAGATTTTTTTACAGGGGAAACTTTCACTTCTTTTATAGGTAAATACTGAAATAAATGAATAAGATTGTTTTGGGCATATTGTTTCAAAAATTGAAAAAAAAATAAATAAGTTTTCTTACCTTTGTCAATTATCCGCACGTTTTACAAGGACCGTGAAGTTTATTTAAGTGACTGAAATGACGGTTAAATGGTACAATATTTGGGAAAATTAATATTTAGCACCCTAGTTTTCATTTTATTTTATTTCTTCCTTCCTAGAGATCCATGGTTCCTCTACGTTTTGCACCTGGAGATTTTTGGTACAGGGACAAAACGTTAAGGCAGACTGCTTACATATTTTAAGTTTCATCACATTAAAGAAATTTTACTTCGTTCCTCTCGGAGGAAAGGGCACATAACTTAAGTTACAGACCCCAAAAGTGTTTTCTTTCGACGGAGAATAGAAAGGTTGGGGTATATAAAGAAATACAATTTTACTCTCTATTACGATGTGTATCTCACATTTCCTACAAAACCATGATTTTACGTTGGCTTTTTTAAATTTAATTGCATCTGTTCTTTTATATTTCATTTTCAAGGTGTTATGCTGCGTGCTGTTAAGTCGCTGTAGTGATTATCTTGTAAATTCTTTATCAATTTGTAGATTATTAGAGTTATGTTTTACTCATTCCACTATGACTCCTGTTGTGCTGATATAAGTAATGATTATAATTATATGATAATAATTATATGTATACATATATATATTCATACATACATACATACATGCATATATTCATACACAAAAACACGCCATTCGGTGAAAACATATTCACAGGCGTATAAGTATAAGGAAAGGGATAGGTAACACATAAAAGAACGACACAAGGGAAGTGGGGAAGGTGAAAGGTT
>LYUA01006455.1:35053-60482 GCA_002093875.1 Calopteryx splendens | reverse complement strand
CCGATCAGCAGTAACCTCCCTCCTCATTACTACATCGCGTCTTCTAATTTCATTAACTACATATCCCGCTTATTTGTAAACACACAACCATCGCAGTAACTTCATTTTAATTGTTTCTATTTTATCCTCGTTTCTGTCACTAATAACATACCCCCCATGAGGGACCACCCCTTCTGTTGCCCTGTCCCCACACTTTTTCCTACTCTTTCCTCTTCCCCTGCCCCTCATTAGGCACTACCCTCTTTTCTCTTACCTTCCCTACACTCCCACAACCTCTGAGAAACGATGACAGAGTACAATTGCGAGGAAGGAATGAGGCTGAGTCAAGGGGGTGCCTCCGTGGGGGTGGGGCTCTCCCCTGAGAACAATGAAGATAGTTTTAAGAAGTTACTGCCATGATGTATACAATCACTTTCATTTTTCTATTTTTGTAGGTTCCTTATCTTGTCATCTCATGGGAAAAAAAGGATATCTAGATTCTAAACAGTTGAAACTTACTGGAAATAACCATTATGATACCATTATAGTTTTCACCCTAGCCATACAGTGTACAAAAACGTTACATACATACTCAGATTTTCTTGGAATAGCCAAAACCAAGGCTGCCACTTTTTCCCTTCATCTAAACCAACATCCTGCAATGCTTCCCATTAGGTAGCTGAATTAAAAAATTAGTTGAACTAATTTAATTAACAAAAATTTATGCCAAATAAAATACCCCCCAGATCCGGGAAGGTTCAAAAGTTCTAGGTTTTGGGAGATATTAAACACAAGAAAGAGTACATCTAAGATAGTCATTAGTTTATTAAAGTATTAATACAGTACATTCTCCATTGACAGCTGCTACAACGGGAGAGGGGGGAAGAGCTGGCCTGAGGATCAGCTCTTGAGGGGGAAGAGTGGAGGGGGTTCTGCCAGGAGGGGCGGCACCCCCTCCTTCTTCCCCTGGGGATGGATAACTCAGGGAGTTGGATGGATAACTCCACATCCCTCGATAGTCTAAAACAGCAAAGGTTTGTGGATACAGAGGTAGATAGATATTCACTACGATTAAAAAATGATTAGAAGTAGGTTTATTTAGAAATGAAATAACAACATAAGCTTACTCCAAACTTCTTTCATATGGCAATCGATTTATTTGTTCATCTTAAAAGGAATTTATATTTAATGCACATTTTCTGTAAACATCATTCACATGAGGCCACAAAGATATGGTTAAAGTTCGAGACTTTTTTCTTGTAATTACATCTCCAAGAATATGCAACATTATATAATTTCTTCTCCTCTTCTTTAATATTTTCCTCAAAAATAACCAAATCCCTGAAATCACTGAAAGGTGAAATAATACCACATAAAATGCTACATTTGTTTTAATAATTACATGAAATTATAAATTCAAAAATAACAACTCTATCTTTCATAATTTCCAACAAAGGATCCTAAGAAGAAAAATAGGTCTTAAAATTTTACTTATTACATAATACCATCAACAAAATGTTTTAAGTAAGGAATAATATAGAAGCCTAACAAAAAATGTATTTAGAAGATTTAGTGGTAAAAATATTTATTTCATTCAAATGAAAATGGTAGTAATTGAGGCAACGATGTGACAAGGCTTGCACTTAAGAGTCACCACATCATTTAATAATTCATCTTTTACCTTAACAATGAAAAAAGTTTTTCACACAATCACAATGCAGAACCATAGCAGTAACTTTATATCAGAAATGATTTTCATTAACGTAACTTATATTTTCTGAGGGAATGAACTCTCCACAATATCTTGGTTCAATTAAGTTTCATATAAATATAAGGCATATCATTTTTACCAAAATAATTCCTTTCCAATAAAGGGATTAAAGATAATCCCAAAATTGCTAATTATTCACAAGAATATAAAGAGGTGCAAGTATATGGACATGTGAGTTCATGATAGAATGAAATACCTCACCAACAAACATCAATACCATTTATACATATATGTATATATTTCTTTTTCTAATAGGATTTTTATTAGGCTAGCATTGTTAATTGACCTTATATCAATTGCTCAAGTAAGATTTAAAATTTTATAGATGGTGTTTAAAACCACATTCATCACATGCTCTCCCAGGCAACACATCACATAATATATCCCAATCATTTTCTTTCAATAACTTTTATTTATATGGACAAAGAAATTCCACAAATAATACTAAAAACTTTAACAATTGCAAAACTAACAAAATCTATAAAATAATTTAATGAATAAAAATAAATTGATAATCTAAATAGTTTATCTATAAAATTCACATCTTTATTTTCTCCAATCACCCTTTTCTAAGCTTCCATAGACATTTTTTCAGCACCAATTTCAAGAAATTACACCATAGTTTCTTTTGGTTATGAAGTTTTGACAAAATTCTCAGTGTGTGCAATTCTCAGTTCTTGATGTGCTTTTACAATTCAAATTTTACAAAACAAGTTTTACTCAAGAAAACAATTGATATTAGTTCAAATGTCAACACTTGCCCATAGTTATCTAAATCACATCAAAAATGGTGATTGCTTGTAAGAGACAGGAAAAATATAGTGTGCAGATCACATGCTTACAAGCTCGACATCATCAAGCAAAAAATTTAGCCCAATTTTAATTTCGTATAGAATTCTAAAAATGAAACAAGGAATGTGATTGTCAGGGCTTTCTCTCTCTCTCACACATATAAGGGCATTTTTTACCAATTAAAATGATCATTAAACAATATACATATATCAGAAAGCCCATTAGCCACAAAAGATTAAAAGTATGAATTTTTTCCCATACTACAGAAATAATTTACCTCAAAATTAAATATAATTCCATTCCAGGTAGTCTAAAAAAGCAAATATCAGTGGAAGAAAATATTTTGAGTCCTATGTAATTTTTTTGACAAACACAGAAAAGGTTAGACCACATCACAGGCTAAACTTTTCATTCTAATCATTAAAACTGCAGAAACCTGAGTTCTATGCCTGCCTGCCCTTAGACAGTTAAGATCATCTATGGAGTAGAGATCCTTGGATTTTTGGAAGGAGTATATAATCACAATAGGCAATTGTATGGGTAATGCAGGTATGCAGTAAATGCATTTTAACTGGAATGTTAACACAAATATATATACGTGCATCAATATACGTAAGTGTGAGATATAATTGAACAACAGTACTGAACCTAAACACTCATCTGTTAAGTAACATTAAAAGTTAGCTACCCTAATAACATTGGGTAAATGTATGAATACACCACCGCAGTGACATAATGTATCAATGTTATCAAATAATTGACTAGCCTTTCTGTTCATCTTCAGTTTTATCAAAACATAATCACAAAGACTAATGTTAAAAAAATCATAACTATTCAACCAAAAATAAACAAAGATCTTCTAATCTACTAAATTAAAAACCTATATATGTATTACATAATATGGCTTTGTTATTAAATAAACACCACTTAATCTGACACTTTAATCATTAATCAACCTTGTCTCAATTCTGAATTCTCAAATTGGCTCCTTGAAAAATTTAATTTTGCCATTTCCTTTCCCCATTAGGATATTTCTTTTACTCCAGGAATATATTCAAGGTCTAAATAAAATATTTTCCTCACAAAACAGGTAAATCTATTCCTTGCTCTGGCATGACTATATTCTTTCATAAAATATTATAGTTCCAAAACTGGTGTTACATAATATGATTTTATGTACTCAAATTTGATTTTAAAAATAAAATGGGAATTATATATTTTAGAAGCATAAAGTCACAGGATTACGAAGGAAGGAATGAGATACACAACATTCCTGCAATATTTGCCTAACATGCCAGGGAAGAAATCTCATCAAGTAAGATTTCTCGTGAATTTCTACCCATTTATAATTCCACTTTTTCTTTACAATTAGATGCTGCTCATTTTATTGGTGCATATATATATTTACTTTTGGAAAGGGCAAGCAATATCCTTCCACTTGCTTTAAAGGGTAATGCAAAAAAGGCATGGGTAATTCTGCTAATCAATTAAGTTAAAGGCCTGGAAGACAAGTAAGTTTCTTAGAAGGGATTAAAAACAAAACTATCTATCCTCTTGCTTTATACTGTTTCATCTGTTTCTCACTTAGTTAAAAAGATAAAGATCCTTAAAAAGTAGAAACTTTCTAATAATATCTCCAATGAGTTTAATGAATGGGCAATATATTAGGACACAAAGTTACTTCATATCAACAACAAAAATCTTTTATCCATGAGAATATTAATCAGGATATATCTATACACCATCAGTAAACTTATTTTTTCTGTTCATAAAATTCGATCAAAAAATCAAGAATAAAAAGCAACAAGAAAAGTGCATTTGGATTAAACAATTCTATTTTTTTCAATTTTTCTACCTCACAGAGTCTGATAGGTATGTGTCATGGAAATCACCAAAGTTACATTCTTTTGCAAAGAAAATGAAATTAATAACAGTATGTACAACATGAATTTTGCACTTTTTCCAATCTTATACATTTTCTCTTTAATTACTAGCTCATTAAAATATTAAGGCTTTTGTTATTTAAAAACTATCTATCTGGCAACTATACCCGATAACATATATAAAATAATCATTCTAACATGAGGCATTCACATAACAGTTTGGGAGTGAGAATAATCAAACGAAAATAGTTCAACTTTAAAATGAAATATTTCATAGATCATCAGATTGAGTTGTAAGAAAGACAACCATCTACTACAAACAGACAAAGCTACCACGAGGCAAGTACCTATATAGTATCCATTACCATCAATCACTCCTTGGAAGAATATGCCCATTACATGCAAAAGAGTAAAAAAATTGACAGGATCACATAAGGATATGGGCATGCATTTGGAATAGTTATACTTTCCCATTATTATAATTCTCCCAACTAATACAAAGCCACCACCGAACATGAATAGCTATTAAAAACTACAGCTTTAAATTCACGCAACTGTGGAATATCCATTAATATATAATTAAGTGGAATCCTGTTAGAATGTGAGGCCCTCAAATAAAATGAAACAGTAGTGCATAATAGTGTGAAAATATTTATTCAGAATCTCTGATTCTACCCTCTTGATGAAGTTGGCTATGAACTTTTTTTAAAACTTTAAAAAATATAGTATTTGCTAATCTTAACTCTTCAACTTATGCTTAAACTCATCGTCTAATACCGTGATGATGCTGAAACCTCAAAGGGGAGAGATTATATGCATTCTTTGATCGAACGTTTTTAAATAGGAAGTACAAACCAAGTAAGCCTTCTTTGATCTTGAAATTAAAGATTCTAAAATGTTTCAATGAATCAATTTCTTCTTTGATATTTTAAAAATATGAGACAATTGAAGAGCAGCCATTTTTTTAAAACGCTTTCCTGATTTTCAATCCAGTCAATTCAATTTTGATTTCCAAGTCTTTTAAATACAACAGCATAATTATGATGAGAAGTCAAGATGTAGCACATGCATAAATGAAGTGTATTTAGCTGCTCTGTATACTAAATGTGCTATAATACGGAATCTACTGGTTGCTCATTTTGCATAGGAAAACCATTTGCAACTTTTGTTTAAAACTCTTAATGGAACTTTTTAAGTCATTAACTAATCAGGCATGTGATACAACTGAAAATAGAGGATTTTAAAGAAAAATGTCATCAATTTTTGATCAATTATGGGCCAAGGTTCACAATTTTTTTCATTCAATTACCAACATATTTATTACCTTTTATTCTAAATGTTAGTTAAAAATATTCATTAATCACCCTCATTCATGCCACCTTAAACTAAATCTTATTCATAATAAAACATGCTCACTCACAAAAAATCAAGAAAATATATCATATAACCCTAAATGTAATACAAAATAAAGAATATCATCTCTTTTAAAATTGTAATACCAAGTGAGTGACTATTAAAATTACAGGGTAAAATTAAAAGTACATAACAGATTAGTAAGGGGTCACGCCACATCTTTACTTCCATATTTCTATCAATTCTATTTAGCAATGAAAATAAGCAATTCCTTAAAGTTAGCCAACTAGATACTGCATAAGTGACCAACACTGCAAAAAAGTGAATTTCTCAGCCCTAATATATGACCTTGCCTTAGTTCTGGAATGAGAAGGTATGGTGTGATGGGGTAGATTCAGTTCTTATTGAGTCATCTTGTTGGAGAGTAGGACTATGAATTGCAGTTCGGAGAGTTGAAATGAATTAGCCAAGCATGGTTTCAATGCATGGGTAGGATGTGGAACTAGATCATAATGGAAAGATGACATGCTTTTGAGGTGATTTCTCTTGCACTTTTCATAAGTTGGCCCTTAGAAAATTTAATATTTTATTTGAACAGTTTAAACACATGCTGTAACCACCACAGTGTATTACCTAAACGAAGTATATGTGCCAAGAAAGACTGCAACACATTAATTTTGTTAAACTACACATGCTCCACACATTCTTGAGAAAGGGGTATGGTAAGTGGAAAGTTTTCTACCTTTTTAGGCTTAAAACTAAGGATGGGTCAATTCTGATTCTCGATTCCATCGACTCTTAGAGGGATTGAGAACTGAAAAGTCAAAATCTCTAAATTTAATGCTGAAAAAATCGAAAAAACTAGAGTGGAAAACAGTTTTGAGGCTTTCCAAAACAAAGAAAAATTGTTGCCTTTTCCACAAAAATAAGGAAACATTCTCGGTCCTTGGCATCTTCGATCCCATATAGCTGACTCCTACTTTGACCATAGCTTTGAATTTCACAGGATGATTGCGTGCACACTCACTTTGGTTGGAGCAACCAATGAACTTCTAAGCTTATGGTTGATATACCATAAAAACCAATATGGAGGAAGATATGAGTCGTGACCATATAGCACCAATTTCTGCCGCGAGAGGCACTATCCCTACATTTTTTTTACAATGCACTATGCACATTATATCCAGTCAATATCAATTCAATCCAATTGCTATGGTTTAATTAGTTTTACCAATAAATTATCAATCTAAAATTTTTTAGTGAGAATAATTTTTTTCCCACTTGATCTGCCTCAAAAACAAGTGCGCGAGATAGACTTGTATGCATATTCTCATATTTATTTTATAGATATTAAAAAAATATATAAAATGCATTTCTAGAGATACAACTTTAAAATTGACAGAGGTTATGAATCTTTATTAGAATCCTTAGGAATCGGGATCAGAATCGAAAAAACTGGAGTGGACCCATCTCTACTTAAAACCTGATTTTGTGTTCATCAATTTGGTACGCAAAAATCACCACTTGAATCACCAGAAGTGTTCATTAGTTCACATAAAAACAAGTTTTTTAAATGCTTAGTTCAAACCACTTCAAAATTCTCTTCAAATAATTGAATAGATATTGTTGATATCTTTAAAACAATATAAGGCATACTCACATAGCACTTACATCTACAAGAATATGTTAATGCCAATACTGTACAGCACATATTTTTAATGATACAAATACTTCAAATGGCACCTACTTTTGTCACAGATGGTTGGCCGTATCTCACCCTATACTAAATTCATTGATAAATGCGGTCCTACATCAAAACATTTCACGGTGATAGCCAAATTAATAACAATCATTTCAAAACACAAGCATACCACTTGAAGAATTCCACAATTGAACTTCTGTGCCATAAATTATTTACTGGCCCCATGAAAATTTAAGATTTGAATAGAATTTGTTTCCTTCCCCACTCAATTATGACCCCAGAGAATAAGTAGATTGACTTTTTTAGGAATAAAAAACATAATTAACAATGAAAATAATGCATATTAAATACCACTTATTGATGAAGTCATAAAACAAATTAGAGCATCATTCACCGAGTCAAGTCCCATACATTCGCCTGTTCATATACTATACAATATATACTATGAGAACTTACGGTAGATAACTGGTCTATAAGTTGATTGACTTATACGAACTGATGCCCAGCTTTTTTGTTTTCCTACGTATTTCAATAGGTGATGTCTATTTTTGTCCAACCTGCGGAATTGTGTAACTCAAAATCATATAAGTCGGGAAGACTCACTGTGTGCTTGTACTACATAATTACTTATTTGGCCCCCACATTCTCAAGCTGCATGAATTATGCTTCAACCTGAAAATTGTTTTCACGGGTGAGAGAGTAGAGTTCAACTTAAGCTAATCCTTAAAGGGGCATGTGAAATTCACACATTCAGAGTTGCAGGGGTCAAGTCCCTTTCAATGTTTCCCAGAAAGTTCTGGATCAAGAAAATCACAAAAATTGGGTTTAGCAGGAGCAGTCTGGAGGCATCACAAAGATTTGAACTTGGGACCCTCCAGTTATCGGCTGAATACTCTATGCACTAGGACACCATGCTGTCTCATGATTGATAGTTAAAGCATATTATTGATTGGAGTAAGTAACATAAAATTTAACAATAATGTCTTCAAAATATAATTGATTATACACTCACCATTTCCTCTTACAATTAATTAGATATTCATGTCAAAAGTAAAAGGTAAAACATGGAAGACCTTTAGGGGAACGATTTCTTAGATAACTAGGGTCTGCGTCAACTGGGACAAACTTATTCTGGCATCCCCTCAGTACCTTAAAACTGATGCATTTTTGTGCTCCCCAGCATGGTATATAAGTCCTAAGCACCATGCTAGAGAAACTGGAATGCATAATGTGATCACCATTGTTTTTTACTTCCATTTTACTTTTTCATTAGACTTTGATTTATGTGAGGTGAATTTGCACTAAGAAATGCTTTTAAATGCATCACTGCAATAATACTTTGACATTTTTTTGAAAATAAAAACAAAAAACCATATAAGTAATCTTAGTCACAAGAAATTTTTTTAAAATCTCTTGAAAGGTCATTGGATTGCCAAGGCGGACACTGCTGTCCACAAGTACATGTTTTTCCCCAGCAGTAATAATAATAAGTAGTACCTAAGTAAACAGTAGCAGACACCAGTGTCCATAGATAATTTCTTCTCCTCATACACGGAGTGACCACTACTATTGGCTTTTTTTTTATTTCAAATTTTATATGGATATTTTTTTAAATTTGTTGGTAGACACCACTGACAGGTTCTCTTTTGTCCTTGCCCCCCTCCATCTCCCTATAAGTTTAGGTTCTGACGATTCCTTTTTATTAACTACAATAGTCACTGAATTTTAATCTTTCAAAATGAATTAGTGACTGACTGACTTAGTGATATGACAGAATTAGTTTTATTTTCCCCTGACATACATACTGTATATACTCGCATCTAGTTTGACCTCCAATTTGAAAAGCGTCTACTGAAGCATTCTTGTCCATTAATGCTTCTGCTATTAACACTGAGTAATGCTCTGGAAACTGCTGAAGTTTGAAATACCAAAAATTGGTCATAGGGTGAATGGAAATTGTCCAAAATTTTCTCATTTCATAATGCCAAAAGTATTTCTCGTAAGTCTGTTTATGAGTTTGTGGTTGAAATCAATCAATATGGAGAAATTATTTACTGTGAATGCCATATCTGAGGCAATAAAAAGCAATTAATGAGGTGTAGATGGGAACAAATAATTTTACTAAAGGAAAGGGCAACACTTAATCAAATGAGCCAGTGATTTTATAAAACTTTTTCAGGGACCGAAACAGAGTTAGTTGCATTCTGGATAAGCAAACTAAAATGGGATACTTTTACAATATTGTCTAGGTTACTGCCTAAATTCAGGAGAAGTGGATTGAATTTTTAATAAGTACAAGGGGTAAAATCCATTATTAAAATCAATGAACACCACAAAGGAGAAACCAACTTGAACCATTGAAATACACCAGCTATCATGTACATTGAAATACATCATATGAACTAGTTAGCACCTTTTTTTTTGATTAGCAAAACTGGTCAAGAATCAACCCCATTTAAAGCCATGTATACTCATTCTGGCATATAATATAATTAATTCCTTTACTTATTAACATGGCAAGAATGATACTAAATACATATAAACAATGTTGTTCATATCATAAAAACTTGCTTTGGCAAATAAAAACTAAAATTATGGGATGAGTCATACTACAAAGCAAAAGAATACTACTTCTCAAGAGCGTAATGTTGCACATCTTTATTCAAGTTAGCACCTCATATCTATCTGAACACTCTAACAGGATTCCACAGTATATTACAAAAGTTCAAACAGAAGAGAAAGGGAAGCATGATAAAGTTTCCACTGACAACCACTTGCTAAACAGGAACATTGTCACAAATTATCACAAGTGGAGAAACCAAACTGATACAATGCAATATGAAAACTGGAGATGCATGAAGTCATTTCTCTTAAGGTAATCTTGATTACATATATCACTTCTTACACCAGGTATCATGATGACATATATACATTTGGTAAATGTTTACATCTTTGGCATTAAAAATTAAGTGAACTGAGTGATATTTGATTTAAGGAACATTTTATCTTTAAAAATAGTATTCACAAATAGATGGATGATACATAATGAAAAACAGGGAAGGGAAAGTATGAAAATGATTTTTCACTTAGTACATATGAATTGAATTTTCCTGAAAAATTCTTTGGCATGCTTGCATTTCAAAACCAAAGACCATCATATGCATATATCTGTTAAAGTATCATAAACACAGTACTGACCACAGTATTCACACAATCCATGATGACACACCAAAAAAATAGTGAATGGTGCCTCCCTGAGAACTAAATATAACAACTCACATACCACCTGGTTTGGGAAGATTGGTATTGTAAGCTCGAATCACTTCTAACTGAGTCACTGCCCCATGTTCCTCTTGGGAAAATGCAAATCCGTCTGCAGAAAAAAACGGAAAGGAAGTTCACAAACCAATCAATCACCAATCTTTTTAATTGTATCATAAAATTATTTCCCAACCAACCTATGCTTCACCCAATCATTGACTTAAAACAGAAATTTGATTTTGATTTCAGAGAGACTGAAAGTGACACTATTTTTCACTTCACAATGTCAAGTAGGTAATTCAAGTTTCTAAGGACCTTCTAATTGCTTCCACACAGGTGAAACTTGTCAATCTAAATTATCAGACTTGATATGACTCACAAATCAAGTAAATATCACATCTCAAAAGAGAAATAAAAAATATGAGAAAATGTGCAAAATTGTTCATTTAATAAATAACCATGTGCGTGCTCATTCCCAGGCAAAATATGCATATGCTATAATTTTTTTTCTAAATAGAACTGTACAAAATATTAGATAAAAATAAAATTATAAATTTAGGTTCCAAAATTTATGGTGGATATAATTATAAATATTCAACATTTAATCACATTAGCCAGACAAGTAAAATTATTACTTAAGAGATTTTTCGATCTATTTTGTCATAAGTTACATAACTGATTTGTACATTATGAATTTAGTTAGAAATTACTGTCAATTTATGTTGAAAACAAGTTACTTTTGCTATAAATTATATACAACTGGATCTAAAAGCATAAATATATTCAAAATAACGTGATTTATGGATAAAATATGCAAAAATTAATTAACATTGCTACGATACGTGCAGTGAAACCTGCAATCTTAGCCTGACCTTCCTTAAAAATATACACAAATTTGAATAAATAATAACCAGAAAACTATGACAGATCAAGAAAATTCAAATAAATACTAAAACTTCTGTTTGACCAATAAAAATAATTTGTAACCTAGAGAGGATGTTTATGCACTACCATGTGGCCAGCACTTGCTTTACTGTTATTAAAGTGCATTCTATGTTTATCTATTAAGGGTGACATCAGCATGCACTTCTATCCTGGACAGGCAACGTTTATTTAATGAAAGAATATGGGCTTATTTTGATATATTTTTGAAAGAGGAACTGTATCTAAATAAAACTGCCCCCATTACTTTATTTAACAAACAACCATTACATTAAACAACACATATTGCTTGATATTTGTTTTCATATGTTGTTTAATCACATGTAGGTATACCAGGCAATCTCAGATCAGTCTCCCCAAATTCAATATGGTTCAATCAGGTGATACAGTCAGATCAGCCAAGGATACATATATACCTTACTCAGCCCACTTGTGAAGCATCTGATACCTCAGACTGATCCAAGTATGTACATCAGGCTGGGTGGTAAATGGTATGAACTAAGGCATATGGCTTTGAACTTCAATACTTGTGTATCAACAACAATGAATGGATATCAACCATGGAAGAATTTTAGGAAGGGCCACTCTTCAATTCCTGTAAATAGCCATAGTGGACAGCAGTGGTTCAGAAAGCAGAACTTCAGATGGCTAACTGTGGAAGACTCTCCAAGTTATGTTGGCCCAGAGTACCAATGAAACATGAATTTCTGATTTTAATCATTATTTGTTTGTTGATTTTTATTGACCGGCAAATAACCCATTGTTAATAGCATCTGATATGAAACTTATTAATAATTTGGGGAGTTAAACTGATTTTTTCATGATATTGGAAAAATTGGTGGGAAGGAACTAGTTATTACAAAATTTTAACTTGTCTGAAGAAGCAAAAAAGTTACCTGGTTTTTAAAATAAACATGTGGGCGATTTGACTTGCAAAAAGTAATTAGGCCGTAAGTGTTAGCAAGGAATAGAAGATCATTCATACAAATGGAAGCTCTAGTCTCTTTAAGGTTACCACACAATAAGTGTTGTATAGAAGGAAATTATGACAGGTGACATTAACTAATATTGTGTTTAAGTATTAAAACATGCGTGAATATTTTATAAGAAAGCAAATTACACTTGAAGGTGCCTAAAAATAATTCTACTTATAAGTAATAGATAAAATGTTTGTATCCAGGACAATCATTTGTTAAATAGAATATTTAAAGTTTCAGCATCTGTAATAGTGTAATCCTCAATTTGTTTGGGTCAATTAGTGTCAATTAGATAATTTGTGATTTTATTTATCTCCAGATATATTTCTATAATAGCAGTTGCAATTTTGCGGTTTTTGTATGCATGACTTAATATTAAAATATATGAACATGGCTCACCACTTCTACTTACCATTATTTAATATTTTTTAATGAAATTATATTAAAGGTTTTCATCATTGTAGACTTTTTCCTTGCAATTAATTTTTTATTTTAAGTAACCCCATGGTTATTTCATGGGATGTACGTGATCAATTTTTTTTTCAGTTCAGCGCACTGCTAAATAATATTGGCAAGGTGTACTTAGAATAAGCACCAAATGCATCTACCATGTTGAAAATTAATGAGTGCAGAGCAGTCTAACACATGAATGGGAACCAGAGATCTTTTTTGCAGGGCCTTATGGCAGTGAACCTTCATAATACTCCTCAACAATATCAACATAATATGGCAACCTTTTTTTTAAGCTTAAAAGGTACACCATGTATAATCAAAACACATAAAATGTTACTCACTTATGGGTATAAATGGCTAGTTTGTAGTCGTTAAAATGAGAAGTAATAAAATGCTGACAAGTGAGTGAGTGAGTTGTGAGTGTAAAACAAAATGAATGATAATGGTAAAATGGGAACTTAATCGTGGGTAGGAGGTATACATTGGACAGATGCTTGACATTTATTCAACACATACACTGTCAAGAGTCACCTTTTTATTCATTCTCAGGTCTCACTGAGTTAGGACACAACCTGATATTGCTTGGTAAATATAATTATAGTGGAGCGTGTAAGAAGAATAAATTTTAATGGAATAAAAAAATCTAAATTTTTAAATAGATAAGAAATACATATCATGATCATACCTAATTCTGAAAATATTATTTTAAATACAATATTTATGTCTCTATATTCTCATGGCCCCTTCAAACCAAACTGACTGTAACAAATGAAGAGTTGATAAATGGTTTTACATTTGCTTGGCTAAATGAAGCAAACATAGATATTACCATTTCAATAATAAATGTATACTTTTTTCCTGTCCACAGATATCAGTGCAAAATATCGCCAACGCAGACAAGATTCCATGCAGGTTTCACTGTAGTGCATACTCATAACTACATAATCCTCACAAGACAAGCACATAATTTTATTATTATTACCGACTTAATAAATTAATTACAATAAATCCAACCAAAGAATGTAGGTATGAAAAAAGTCATGATTACTTACGTGATAACTCCACTTCCATATTTACCCGAGTTGTAGTTCTTTTGAAGACATTCCTCACATTCTTGAGTAGTCTGGCTGTTTCAGTCAGTCTGAAATTGGCGTCACATGTCATTCCATAGCAACTAGTAAGGCAGCTTTAAGTGCAGTTAGGTAATTACTCGCAACTACAATGAGTGGTTATCTATAAGCTAAAGGCTTTGGGAACTTACATTAAACACTTATTATGTTTTCTCCAACAAAATCCCTATAAAAGTACTTGCTTCAACAATCAGGAGAAGGGCCAAACAGTACCATAAACAATGAGAAGAATCACAAACCAAATCTCTATAAAAGTTGTAAGTGTACATCGAAACACCACCAAGGGAGAAGAAAATACTGTCAATGGCAGTATCATGAAATACTCAATTCTGAGCTAAACCTTCACTTGCCAATCCCAATGGAATCTCCCAGGACTGACGTTATTTCAATAAAATAAACATCAATATTCAGATTACCCACCTTTGACAAGACAAAGGATAGTCAAGCAATGTTTACAAACAACCTCTCTTCAAACTCTTGAGAGTATTCCTTTGTTTTCAATACATTCACTGCATTGTTTATCATAATATTGTTCTGGCCCTCAAGTGCTTAATGAAAGTAAACCAAAACATGAAAGCATGCATGCTCAATCAGCTTGCAAGGCCTACTGCATTAGGGTGCAAATAAAATAAAACAAAATGTGTGGAGGTGAAAATAAAATAAATCAACTCATTCAACGAAAACCCATTGACAAACCCCATGTACTTACACCTCGTGAGTTGTTCCAGAGCATGCATTGGGCTGAAGGAGGAGGGAAAATTCAAACGCAGTTATCAAAACAGCCACGTATTAATCAGACAATACTGATCTGTTAGTCAAAAACTACACTTTTCATTGAGATATTTTAAAGAACACTGAACTTAGAGCACTTAAATAATTAAAAGCCAAGGAAATGAGAGAAAATCCCTCACACTGATGAATAAATAGATAAAAGAACACAATAAATAAAAATCATGTTCAAGAGCCTTTGTAACACAAACACTGACAGAAGTTACTTGTATTTTGTTGCTTGTAAATAATTTTGACATAAAACACAAACTTAAACATAAAAGGGCATAGATTTTAACTTAGAAGTTAGAAGAATGCCTGAGACTTTTACATCCCATGCTTTAAAAATATGTCCAATATTATATTTCATAGTCCCTTATTTTGTGGCAGTTTTCCTTTCTCATTTATTTAATGTTGTAATGCTCCCTTTCTTAATAGGGCCATTTGATGTAGGTTTTGTGGTGAATCTATACCATCAATGCTACAACATGCAGCAAGCGACAGAAGCACAGTGGTCACCTAGAAATTGGAATGATTGACCATATCTATCTAGGACCCATGGCCTTTGCCAATTTTTAAAAATATTTTAATCAGTAAATAACATGAAATGAGAAAATTTCAATTCCAATTCTGAAATTTAACGTTTGGTATTATGTAAATTATGGTCAATAATTCAAATACTACCACAGAAAAGAAATGTGTACACAGCATGTAAGTGGCAACACATGAATAACATAATCTGAAATTGGTGTAACATTATAACATACCATTTTGGACATGTTTTCTAATGCCATAAAAAATTTCAAATATATGCTAACTAAAGCACAATTTAAATCAGTCCAATGAAAATCACAGTGAATTCAGAATTACTAGATTCTGCAATACTACTCTAAAATTACAAGTTCTTCAAACATTAACTTTGTTGTAAAGACAAACTTTGCATTTTAATTCAAATCAGTAATCAAATATTTAAGTGTGTAACTAATAAACTTATGGAGTTATATTTGCATCTAATACATGAACGTCCAAACATATTTTGCACATGCATAAACAGGTGATAACTGTGACATTCAATGCAAACACTGTGACGTCAAATAGTATTTACACACATCTAAAATATTTTTCTTCGTACATAATATACATAGACAATTATATAAAAAATAAAACTATATAGGTCACAAGGTTTCATTATCATATAATACAAACCCTAATTTATAAATTTTAAAATATAAAATCTATTGCACTATTATTATTAAACTAATATGTATTCTATGATTATGTATCTTCAAAAAATCTTTACTACATACATATTATCTATGTACCTTAATAAAGTAAGCTCTACATACACTATGTATTTATAGATTATTCTACCACTTAAAAAAGTTAGTAGTATGAAAAAATATCACTAAAAACATAATCCACTAAGTCTTGAAACCAACAGGTTACAGGAAGATATTTGATGCCAGTTTAATAATCAAGAATATGTATTTTCACTAATTGCAAAAAAAAACCACTTGCATAACAATCAGAAGGTGCCTCATTAAATCTGGGCACTGTGAATTTTTCCAACAAAAATCTGGCATTCAAATTCACAAAATTCGCTATTTTTTGTATAATTAATTTTTATCAAATGAATGGTTTTTATACAAAGTTTTATAATCTAGAGACCAAAAAAGTATTCTAATATCCTGCAATTCTTTTAAATACTACTTGCCTTATAAAACATCTTTTTTTTTCAATTGAAAATTATTTTTATTGAAAATCCCACTACATATTTATTTAAGCACTCTGCAATGGAAATACACAGGGCAATTTTTAAAAGCCAAATGAAATCTTGTTTGAACTATTTCAGAAAAATAATACAATGAATGCAAAAGTATATGAGCCAACTTTTATGTCAGAGTAATTATATAGGTAGTATAATGCACACTGCCTTCAGTGATATTTTATAAATTAAAAAAACTTTATTTGGCACTTTGTCTAGAAGTAGGTAATTCATAACAAATATAAATAATGTCTTAAACAGGCAACATTGTCCCAGGCATGTACTATTTGTTGAAGGTTTTTTATGTGAGAAGACTGATTCTATTTTATGAACTAGGCATTTCAGCTACAGTCCATTACAGAATCCGAAAGAGTTTCAACACCAATAAAAAATCAAATATGCAGTCTACCTCTTCCTGTTGACTAAAATTCCTTACTCAGTTCTGAAGTGAACTGGGACTACACATTACTAAGTTTTCAAATGATTTGTTTTTTTTTCTTTTAAAAGATTTAAAGGAAACATTTTTAATTTTCAAATATTTAAAAAATGAAAAGTTTTGAGTCAGTTCCATAATCAAATATGTACCTACTAGTAAGTAGTTTCTATCATCAAATATAAAAAGGTAGGTATAGTTATATAATAATAGACTCTCTTATGTGCTTAAAGAACTCAGTCACTTCAGGCTTTTATTATATTCCTTCACAGCCATCATGACAAAATTGATAATTCCAAAAAAATACTATTTTGCTGTAACAATGTTTTATTTTACTCATTAAATTATGAAAATCCAACCTTAGACTGAAAATCCAAGCAAAAGATAAAATGTTCTTATTCTTTTGATTCTACCTTGTATCTGTATACTTCAGGCCCTTGAGTAAATAAAGATTATTATTACTAAACTCGACTACTACAAGTTACACTTAATGAAAGATTTGAATATCCATTGAAAAACAACAATCATAGTATTCTAAAAAACATTTATTGGCAACAATATATATTTCCTATTGAATAGTATGATCATTCTTTTTCAATTGATATTCTTGTGATGTGTTTTCTTTTATCACAAAAATACTGAAAAATCCATTCAAATGAAGACTTAAGAGATTACACTGTATTTTTCTATATTGTCTCCACAGAAACTCCACTGGATTACTCAACCATTTCCCTCAAATTAGAACAAGGTAAGTTTTGAAAGCCAATTTTCATTGGGAATTTTCAATACTTCACAAACTGTTGCATTAAGTTTAATCAAATTATAATAAATAAATAATCTCATTATGTAAAAGGAAAGATGGCACAATAATAAAAGTGAGCAAACAAAAAATGAGTTTACTCTCAACTTTGTTTGGAATGATCAAAGGGTTGTACTATATGGCCAAACTGGATTACAGGGATAGAGGAAAACATTCATTGATGAAAACAATTTCCCATTTGTTTTTATCCCTTTCTCTCTCTTCTTTCAGGTCTGGAGTTCTGACAACCCTGGCCTAACATCCCTTTAACACTAGAAGTGCCAGTGGGGTCATTTTGACCATTTTTTAATTTAAAATGTTCTCTTCTCCCTGAATAAGGATACAGATTATTGCTATTAGATTATTGGTATACAGTATTGGTATTGGTTTTTTGACCTTTAATAAACTTCTATATACACCCTCAGGTTAAAAATATTTTTCTCCCAAATATTTAATTTACAAAATATTTGCCGATAAGTGCCAAGAGCAGTCATTTTGATCGGTTTTAATAAAATCTTAGGTTATAATTCTTTTCCTTTCAATTGAGAACATTTTTTTATCTACAGCAGGTGATATTTGCATGAATGGATGAATTTTATACCTTTTTTTCCTCATATTTTTAAATTTCATCTTTTTCCTTATCACAACGTAATGATATGACATAAGTATTCCCAAGACCTCAGACTTGTCTAAAAAAATACATAGAAAAATCTCTCCCAAATATGCCACATGGAGCTTCTATATCTCATGAGATACTATGTCCAAAATATGGAATCAATTTGTGTACAACTATATTGGTGAATACCTCACCATGGATGAGCAGCTTTTTCCCACTAAAGCTAGGTGTAGATTTGCCAAGTACAAGGCAAAGAAGCCTGACACATTTGAAAACAAATTCTGGGTGATGGAAAATGTGAATTCTAAATACTTCTGTAATGGGTTTCCATATCTGGCTGACTGACTTCGGTGAAGAAAGTAAAAGAAAAAACCATTGGCATTGTCAGCACTATGCATATAAGCAGATGGGAGGTCCCTGAAGTAGTTCATGCATCGAGGGCTAAAATGTTTGATACCACGATACTAAAACTTGAAGACTTGACAGTGTACCAAGGTAAAAGAAAGAAAAGTGTATGGGTGCTGAGCACCATGCATCCAGGCATTGAAATAGGTAATTCAGAAAAAAAGAAACAACACCACAAAGTACGTAAAACTCCACAAAATATGGAGAGGATATACTGGACCAAATGGCAAGGAAATACACTACACGTGCTGGATCTCGCCGATAGCCTATGCAAATATTATATTTTAGGTTTAGTTGCAATAAATGCACAAGCCATATACAAAGGTTACTTCACAACTCATCAGTTGTTATAAATTCATTTTGAAGTTTGCTGAAGAACTTTATAAGGAGTAAGTATGTCAAGTCAAAAAGTTATGGAATGTCAATAGTCAGGGTCAGAACCTTTCACTCCGGATATACAAACAAGAAAAAGACATCAGTGCCAAGTATGAACATGTAAAGGAAACAAAACTCTTCAGAAGTGTTTTAAAATCTATATGTGTAGAAAATGCACAGGAAATGAAAAACTAATATGTATCTTGCAACAAGATAATTAGTATATCACGGTAAAGCTGATATTTCATAGTAATATACTTCGTTTAATGATGGTGCTTATTAATTGATGAATTCATTGATTGTTTATAACATATTACAAATTCTTTTATTTATTATTTATGTTTTAAACTACCACTATCTCTATACATTAAGTAGTGAATTGGTGGTTCACAGTTGAAAAGTACTTGGTATTTTTATTTCTTTGTAAAACAAATATTACTTTAAAATAATTAAATTGTTACTTGAGAATAAAACAACTATGAATTCAGATTTGATTCTATGCATACACTTTCACCTAACACCATGAATATGAGAGAATACACCTACTGGTCAAATGTCTGCTGCCGGCACTTTTAGATATGACAAAAATGTGGCGCTTCTAGTGTTAATGGCTTTCAGGGTTGAGTGAATTTACCTTTGACTGAGGAAAGTGGGTCTATATAAGATTTAAGGGGACCTGATCATTTAAACCAACTTGGAAATGGCCCCTAAAGAATGCTGTACATTTATTGAAAACTGGATGCCATGTATATCAGATTAACTATAATTATGCCTAAAGTGTTATTTTTTATTTTGCTTCTATGTACCTATAATTTTATCTACATTGTACATGATCTCAAATTACATAAATTATTACAAAAAATAAAAATGAAATGAAATGGCTGGCAAAACTAAAGTAATTATGCACCACCATTATATAAATATGCTGTATAGACAAAACCATGGGTAGATTGATGTGCCCTTCACATGCATTTTCTCAATTAAGAGGTGAACGTTCAGACCCAATTTGGCCAACTTTACTTTTGATAATTTTGAAGAATAAGACTTTTTTAACCTTCTCTCCAGTTGCTTTCCTAAGATAAGGACTCAAAATTAATCTATGAATACTACAGTCTCCCTGCTGATTTTCCTCAGTACCCCTATGCACTTCCTTTCCATGAACATCAAGTCAATTCAATGAATCATCGATCACTCCATGTTTTCCAGATGTCTAAAATCCACTCCCATCCTCCCTGTAACTGCTAACTATCAACAATCTCCTTCATTTCCTCAACTCACTTAATCATCTTTGCAGTGCTAAAGCACTTGACTCATTCTTGAATATGTTTTTCAGATTCTCCGCTTTAACTGATTTTTGGTGTCTCAACATTTTGCAATGCATTCTGGGCATATCAAAGGTATGAACTACTTCATCCATACGATGCACCCAGCACAGGATGGTGTATTCTATTAGCAGCCTTAGTAACTCTTGAAATGAGTTTTTTTTACTCATGTCATAAAACAGGTAAATAGCTAGTTCAAGAAATAATTTCCTAGACATAAAAATCCATATGTATTCCTAATCATGAGATTACATCCAATAAAACATTATGTAGTGACTATAAGAATCACAATTACTATTACCCAATTTATCACACTTCAATCAAGGTAATTCTGCATAGGATGCATTTATGCTACTAGGGTTTACTTGCTGGTCAACCCAAAGGTGGTGGGTTCAATATCCTACCTCTGGTTTGGATTTCCCCTCATAATGATTCATACATCATGAACTAGTAAAATGTTGAAAAGTAGTTGAACCAAATAATTCATTTCAACCATCAAAATCCCAATTTCAAAATATATACCTCTACATCTTTGGGATAAAGAACAAAAATTTGCTATAGCCACTGAATAAATAATTATTTAGTGATATTTTGAAATTTCTTGTACTACATTCTAGGATAAACAATTCCATAGAATAGCACCTGACAAGTCTCACAATACCTTCAAAAGTGGGCACAGAAAATCTGTAGTTAGAATAAAATTTAATCTTGGGAAAAAATGCCAGGTGAGAGTACTTTATAAGTAACACTAAGTGTAGTAAAATATTAGTCCAGTTTTCACTTTATTAAGGTAAACCTTTTAGAAATTTTCAGGTATGCAGATATTTCTTTATTACATTTATATGCACATTGCTTTACTTATTTTAAAAACATACATATTTTTTCAACAAGCTATGCTATGTATAGTAATAATTCCAAGTAGCAACAAGTACATAATCTGATGCCAGTCAACTGAGGGCAGAAAGTTTGATAAGTTACACATAAAATATCTGTAAGCAAAAGCTTATTTTAAATCCCTCTAGAGGTAAACACATGAATTTCAAGAAATATCTACATGGCCACCAGTAAGGTGAATAAAATAAAATTTATTTGGCCATAGCTGCCCCAATAATTTTCTAAATATTTGTAACACCAACCTCTCAAGGCATTCTCTACATTTCAACTCATAAAATTTGTTTCTGCACTAAAATTAAGGTATTACAACATGAATGATGACAACAGAACAGAAATGTGAAACTCCCTGAGATTTCCATAGTGTTTGCCTTAATTTCTCATGTGTTCTTAGAATTTGTGCCTACAAAACAGTCAATTGTTTTACTTCAGTGAATCATAAAACTATTTCCCAATAACCAGAATCACTATCACTTTCCACAAGTATTGAGATTCAACTTAAATTAAAGGCTCACCTGCAAGTAGAAGAAGAAAATAAGGCCAGATAAAATATAATTTCATAGTGGAAATCTTTAAAAACTGAAAAAGCTTCACTAAGGTTAATGTCCATAGGTAATTGGAACTTTTTATTGAATTTCCTGACAGAAGTCCACAACATTCCCTGAGATTTGTCAGTTTAAAAATCCTCTAAGATTACCCTAGTTTCTCTAATTTTACTCTTGCCACCAGTAGTGTGTGCTCATTATTACTGCAGTTCATTTCACTTCACCAAACTGCAAGATGTCTATTAAAACAGATTTGGTGATGAATATAAAAATACTGATGTTAGATATGAAAAATATTTATAGCTTTAACATAAAAGTACACTTTGTACTTTGGTGGGTTTAATCTCACTGGTCTAGTATTGAAGAGAGTTATTTGTACTGATTTCCAGTCACTTAAATCTAAATCCTTTGGTTTTTATGAAAATTCATCCAATTTTGTCTTCTTGGGAGGAAAATGATCCAGTATATGTTTCCTTACCAAAGCGTGAACCAAAATGGTTTCCTGGTATAATAAAAAAGAGGTTTAAATGAGTTGACCCATTTTGTTCACCAATTCAACAAATCAAAAGAAAAATGGAATAAATAATGAGTAGGGAAAATATTAAATAATCATCTTTTTATGTTTTAGATTCCCTTTTAGAGTACACAAAGTACTTCATAGAGTTATTCCCTGGTGAACAGAAGAAAAAATTACTCTACCAAGCAACTTTAAAGCTTATCTCATTTCGAGCAGCACAATTTTGAAATTATTGAGTATTAAACACTTTTTATTTCAGTTTATTCCAAATTTCACCAAAAATGCAAGCTTTTTTACACAGCAGATAAAAATTTTGTGGCTGATGAGTAAGTTTCAATGACTTAAATATATACTTCAAAACTATTCATACATATATATATTTTTTCAGCCAGGTTAAATTTTTGGTATTTTTAAATTTTCCACAACATATTTTATAGCTTGAGACAAAAATAATGATAAGAAGACATGAAGATTTTCCCTTCAAATAGTTTGGAACCTATTGTATCCAATACTGGACAAGAAAAATTTTAAGGCCCGAGTATCACCCAGCATGCAAATTTTTCGTGCAATGAAACCAAATAAGTGAGCTTTTGGCTTTTTTTTTAAATGATCAAATCACTTTTATTTGAAACAAAAAGAGAAGTAGGAATGAGGTGATATGCTGTACTTGAAGACTGACATTTACAGTCTCTTGGTACTCTGACCTGGCAAAATAATCAAGTTTTCCAATATGAAATGTAAATCCCACAACCTTTGAGTTATCAGGCAAGTACACATACCACCAAGATTACCAGAGCAGCATACTAAAGCAGAGTACTAGAGTAATCTCTGAAATTTCCATATGAAAAGAGATTTTTCCTTTGATGCAAAATAATGTTTGTTCAATATACATACATACTTGTGTATGTTGCAGCTGGTGAATGATCACGGGTATATGCCTCTCATTTCATAGTGTAATAGGTATTAGTGAGTAAAAAAGAGTTTAAATAAAAACATTAGCGCAGTTTCATGCACAAGGATTTTTAAACAGAGAGCAGCAGAGATAATCTTTTTAACAAACATGATTGTCATGTACTGTAATATGATGATGCTATGCAAAGTAGCATTAAAGCATAGAAATAATATGCATAGCTTGACTCAGATTACTGGCAACCGTACATTTAGTCTGCTGCACAGAAAGTAGTTCCAACCCCTAAAATTTTCTCAAGCTGCAATGAACATAGAAACAGAAGCAATTGTTACTAAGGTACTGAAGTTGGAAATGAGAAATTTCACATGTTTCTACACAGAGTTATTATTATTTTTTCTTGGATAATCCATCAAAAAAACTAACATACTCTAGCAGTTGAATATTACAATGAAAACTTTCATGTACCAATTCTGATGACTGCAATCTTGAACGGTATATCTTCTTACTGGATAATTATATTGCATCATTAATTTTCAACTGGAAGTTTGAAGTGAAGAATGACATAAGTAATTCTTACATAAGTTAAATTCTCACACAAATAACCAAAAACATGACCGCGTAAAATAATAAATATCCTAAAGGTGAGTTAATTGATAATCATGAATACTAACTTAATACAACCAGCGAGTATCAAAAAACCAGATCTAAACAAGAAAAGGGCAAAAGAAATTCTAATCTGGTGTTGGAACTATGGATGAAATTCAGGCTTCAAACACTGATATCAAATGAAAAAGGGTGAAAAATTTTGAAAAAAGAAGACTCAATTGAGACAGTGTAAATTAATGTAGGGCATAGGATCAGCAGGGACAACACTATGGACTTTCAGAACACAGTAAAACCAAAAATGTAGGACAATGTGAAAATTTTCAGACCATTAACCTGATGGCATGGATCAAAGATGCTGATAGTATCTTCTACAGATTATCACAAAATAAGAGAAACTCATATATGAGGGATGAGACTTCAGCACACCTGATGACCAAAATGAAAATTAAACCAAGATCTTTATGAGACAGAAAGAGGACAGTAGAAACATAAAACTAATCAAGGAAAGCAATGAACCTGAAGATTTGTCTTAATTAGAAAGTAGAATTATCTGTAATGAAAAAAACACAGGAAAATCAATGTTTCAAGTACTCATAGTAAAAAAAACTGAATAGCAAGAAAATAATCAGTCAAGGCATAGAGTGAAGTTTTATGAATATGTGACATGGATGGTGGCATTGGAGGAATGAAAAGAGGTGTGAAATTGCAAAAACAAAACAAACATGCAAAATATTGACAAGAAAGAATAAACTCAAAGGTCATACTAATTTGAGTTGTGACACAAACAGGTCATGTAAGTCGAAGAGATGAAGAGGTTAAGAGTTAGGAAACTCGAATGGAGAGCAGAACTAAACAAATCCTGGATTGATGTCTGAAGATGATGAATCAATTTAGAACATGCATTTCATCAGGCTGATGATTAAATATGTACTGCCATCGGAATTTTATATGAGTACTCATGATTAGCTCAAAATTCATATGAAATTACTAATATACATACAAATTTAAGGTGAGTGGCCTAAAGTGTTGCAATGAAAGGGAAAACATTAATAGAACTGGGATTTTGTACCATTTTGACTTTGCATTAAAAGAGTTTAATGTGTAAAATATTGTTGAAAATCAAAAAACTACTGTTGTTGATACCTATCTATTCTCGCTCTTGATATTGATTGTCACTTTTATAAGTATCGATAGTGGCTTAGGCCGGGATCTTAGTAGTAATGCCTCAGGTGAC
>LYUA01006455.1:15787-28575 GCA_002093875.1 Calopteryx splendens | reverse complement strand
TATATTCTCAACAATAATTAGGAAATTTTGAATTCCTAATTATTGATGGTATCTTGAGAGTGCCCTAACTGTGATGGCTTTCTTGTGAAGAATATGACAAAATAAAACCTTTTGAGAAAAATTTAGAAGATTTAACTAGCTAATATTATATAAGATGACTGCCATTCATTAAAGCTTGGTATTGCACATCTGTAATCTCCTTTATTTTTGCAGTAGTCGTTGAATTTCACACATTGAATCACCTACACAGGGAATCACCAACCATTTAAGAAAATTAATTTATTTTATTGTACCAACATATTTTTGTGTGTTAAGACCAAGGATTGATACTGAGGTACTGGCACCCAGGTACTTAGTTTTCTTTCCCTATGTACCAACCACTGATTGAGACATTGAATTGTGTCAAGGACTGACACTCTGTGTGAAAATGACCAGCATACTTGAGAATAATTAATTCAATTATTTTCAAGGGAAACATGCAGAAACTGGTTATATTAAAGGGTAGGATTCTGAAAATAGAAGACAAAAATGTTGGTTAAAAGTGTCAGAAATTAGAACGGGAAAATGTTTTGTTAGAGAAAACACGAATAAATCCAAGGTGTTAGTTTAAATAACAAATCATCACTATGAAATTTAAACCATTAATGACACCAGAACTGTTCCTTCAGTGCATTTTGAATGACTAGACCCACTAGTTATGGAATTATGATATCCTAATGTATTAACCTCCATGAAATGAATGAAGATGGCTGTAAATGTCTCCCCACCAAAATTAATTGCTCAAAATGTTCAACAAGGCTCTGTCCTTGGGGCCTCTCCTTTTTCTTATATACATCAACGACCTTCCCAAATCCATCCCCAATGTTTTTAGTGTCAATCCTATTTTATATGCTTATGAAATGAACTTTATTCTTACTTCTCCTAAATTTCAATCACTTTCTAATAATGGTAAGACTCTAACTCAATACTTAAGCTAGTGGTGTGACAACAATTTTTATAACCTAATTGTTGATAAATCTCACCTAATTTACTTCACAAATATATATAAACCTGATAATGTTGTTTCCATCAATCTTAATTGTAAAACTATCCCTCAGGTAAGGGATGTTAAATTTCATGGTTTGGATACTCATAGTATTAGTATTCTGGCAAATAAATTGAGTTCTGTTTCCTCATCAGAAATATTCATTATACTGTGTCCATTGATGCTCTCCTTAACATTAATGATGGCCTATCTTATTCTCATATCATGCATAATGTACTATTTTGTGGATCCTCCACCTCAACTAGGAAGCTAATATAATGTAATAGAATCTATTACATTAATATTTGAAGTAACGTCTATGTAATATGAGAGGGTACTCATGAGTAAAAATTTAGCATTTATTGTCAAATGTTGGACTATTTTTTGACTCCTCAAGTCTTTCTGTGCTGTAGTACAAAAGATAAAATTTTCACAGTTTCTGCAATAAGCCACTTAACTACCTCATTATTCTGAAAGTGAATGCTAAAGAATATCCACAGATGGCAAATTCAGTAGTGCAGCAGTATTTGGGTGGTTACAATATTGCCATGCTCAAAATAAAGGTCACATGGAAAAAAAATTAGGCAAAAAAATGTAAGAAAAATATCCTCCAATTTATCTATGAAGCTATCTTTTGAGTATTCAGGGTATGACATATTTAAAAAATTGTGACAATTTTGAATACATGTATGTTAACCAAGGTAATCTAGAGAGCAACAAGAAAGAAATGGCTTTTCTAGATTCCAAGGTGCAAAAGGCCTTAAAAAGATTTTCATCATACAAAAGAATATATATGCACATATAGATGGAAATGTAGTGCAAAAGGGATATGGCAAAACACACACCTGGAATACCTTTCTTTATGGCAGGTGTTGTGTGTATGTGTGGATAGATGTGTTAAGTGGTTTGTTGTTAAATACATGATCATTATAAATTTATTATTATGATAAAATGATTGATTCATTCCTTTAAAATTGCTACACATTGATATGAATTACAATTTAACCATTTCACAATCTCTTTGATCAATGGTAACTGTTCAATAAAAGTTAATAGTATCAATTTTGCTAGTAATAAATGTGCTGAATCTATTTTTAAATGAAGAAAACAATTTCCAACACATTCCCAAGCAGATTTTAGCATCATGGTTTGTGAGACAACGTAGTTGTGCATCTGGAGTATAGATGACATGACCTGAGGCACAGAAGCAAGAAGCAGATGAGGCAATGTCAAAAAGTGAATGTGTTGAAGTATAAATTGCTATCTTGTTTATTAATTTATTTATCATGAACTAATGTTGGTTTAACGGAGTGTGGTAGTCCAGTGGGTAGAGCCCTGAGTTACTGACCCGGGTTTGATTCCGGGAGATGCCTCTGTGCACCCTCAGCTTCACCAAGCTGTGTACCACTTTTTGGGTACCAGGTAACCCTAGGAAATCACAGGCAGCGCAGGGAAAGGAACTGACCCTCCTACCCTGATGTGTGAATTTCACATGCCATTGGGATTAGTACTGGGTGAGCTTTACCCTCACCTACCAAACCGACCTTCCAGTTGATTACTGTGATTCTGAATTTGGTTGACCTAAATAATAATGAAACTACGAGAACTGAAGGCATGGATGTGATTACACTGCTGTCATGCGTACAACGTTGTCATTAGGAATGATCAAAAGGGAAAGCTTACAACTCCTGTCCTGTCTCCTATCAATTGATTGGACTCCCATATCAAGTAACTTCGTGCGAATTTAAATGAAAATTTTCATTACAAGTTATTCATCATACAATGTCAGTACAGAACTCCATGGAAACAAAAATTCATATGCTTGTGGAGAGTTATGTTCAAACATGAAACAATGTAATAAATTATTGATGCACCTACCTTGTACATAGCCCATTGAAAATGTTGGCCTTTAAGAATGTTATTTTTAAAGGTCAATTTTATGCCCCTTAGCAGGCCACAGAAGGATTATATCATCAATGTATCTTGTTTAAAGTAGGTGTTGCAAGAGGAAATGTGACAGGAAAGTTTTAATGTTAAACATCTCACATTTTGGTACACATATGGGGTTCACTTGGTCTCTCAAAGTGTCTGACTTTCACATTACCTCTGTGTATTTACTGTGCTCTGCACATTCATTGACTAACAGTGAACGATGCATGGTTTGAAAGTTATTGAATTGATCCATATTGTTTTCATATGCAAAAAAGGAATTCAACATTCAAGAAAGTTTGCCTAATCGTATGATCCAGTTTTGCTACTTCAGTTAACGAATCTTTTTCAGTTTGATTCAATTCATTAGAATTTTGACTGATTTGTTTTGAAATCAATAGTAACACATTTTCGTAAATATCTACAAATAACATTCCTTGATGCCAAAATATCTTTAACAAACCAAAAATTCCACATCTCTGTTCACATAAAACCCACCATTAAATATCAAAACCTCCACTATTGGTGCTGCTACCCATCTTATACTAAACACCCTTTTCCCTAATTACCCTCCATCTGCAGTTGCCATATCTGCAATAACACTAACTCCCTCAATAACTTACTCTCAAATCTACATCATTCTTTCCTAAACTGTGAACACTCACTTGAATTTAAAAAATAATGCCCAAACTTTTTTTAAATGACAAACTGCCCTTTCCATCAGTACCATCTACTTCCAAGGTATACAGTCCCTTAAATCTATCCTAAAAGACCTTTTCCAAAATTCAATTATTTTGTTTTAGGAGTAAAAAAATGAGCAATGCAAATGAGCACTTTTATAAAGTCACTAGATGTAATATACATAAGCAAAATTGAATATAAAATTTCAACAAATGTGACGTTGAAAAATCTAACTCTTTCCAATTAAATTCTAAATGCACTATGCAATTACATCAAAGGAAATAATTGCATTACAGTATTCTCACTATAAAAACCTGAAGCATAAGTCTATCTTTACATCAACTATATTAACTTGAGATAAATGGTAATAATAAAAGAGTTGGAAGGCTAGTCTTGCAATGCACTAGTAATATTATTATGAACTTAACTTTCTACAATTACAATTAGGCTTCTAATGCTTTATGAGGGAAAATACATATACTTAGCTGGATACATCGAGGACTTAATCTAATAATGTTTTCTAAAAAAGGTTTTATCTATCATCTTATGAGTGTTACAAAAGTAATCTAATCATCTTAAAAATATCAGATCCCAAATTAGGTTCGGAGGGGTCCAAATTCTTTAAAGTAGTTAATTAATGTGTGAAGAAATTATGGTAATGGTGGTGAAATAAAATAAAATTTTCAAATGAAATAAGATGATGACAGATTTTCCCGACTTTTTCATAAAATTCTAATTGAGTAATTTTACGTAATCTATATTGTTTACTATCCAAAGACTAATTATCAAGACTGTACCAAAATGGTTAAACTAGAGAGAGAAAAAAATTTAATAAGCTCTTTATGACAACCATACCCGTGCCACAAAATAATTAATACTAACAGACATATGTACTTACAAAGAAAATGATATAAGGCACATCTTCAAGTTTTTGCAGCATTAATTCCATCAATTACTTTTAATCTGAAACAATTAGCAGCAGCTATATCATAATGATGGCATAGTTAACAACCCTCAAAATGAACAAAATTTGAAAACAAAATCTTTCTTGGATGCCTTTAAGTTCACACAATGCAATTCCTTCTAATTCACCCCAAAAAATATACATTTATTGCAGATATTAGAAAATGAAAAACAATGAAGTAGTCATGTAGCATATCAACTAATATGTACATACATAGAAATATTGGTACCTAAATATTGGCATAATGGCCATAAAATACTCTATAAGAAACTCTTTAGGCCAAACATTTTTCTCCCATATTTAAAGAGACATATAACCAGCAATTTCAGGTATATATTCCAGTAACAAAATGAAACAAACTACATATAGTTAAACAGTACGGAAGTAACCAATACCCAAAATCTCTACTTCATCAAATTGGATGCCAGCAACTAAAGCGAAAATGAATCTGAAATGACTATGTTGGAAAAACAGGAAATTTTTTCCTACATATATGAGGTAAAAAAAAATGTTTTCTACAAACATCACATACAGTTATTCAGTGATTGGAAATAATTCAATATTCACAAAAAATATGACTTTTCTTCAATCCACAAAACTTCTTTATAAAATACAAAATTCGTATTCCTACAGGTATTCTAAACATTAAAAGGTTTAACTTTCACCCATGACATTTTATATTTGTGCGAAGTGAAGGCACTCATTTTTTGGACAACCATTTACAGTTATGAACTCTCAGCTTCTCCATAATAGCACCCATGGTAAATTTAATCCTAAACTATTTATATTAGCCAAAACTTGAAGATATGCCCTCATTTCTTTTCTGGGATATTACCCTCATCGATAATTTATGCTTCAATTTATTTGAGGAGTGATGGATAACTTGTATATGCCCATTCCTAGAACACAAACTTAAAGTTGCACTAGTGACCACTGGATGCTGTTTTTTATGAAGCAGCAGACAGTCAAAGAGCAATGCCATTATATACATTAGCAATTATTGCTTTAACACTTAAATTTCCAAAAGAATAATTTTCATTTGGAAATATACACTAAACTAAATATTCAGTCATGTACATTATTAAAGTGATAAACTGTTTTAATCTACTTAGGACCCTTTTATAATGTCTCATACCTGAAGATTAACATTAACTTCTGGTTAAAGCCAAAATTCAGTTTTATAATCACTAGTTAAGTTTTATAATTATTAATAAAATAGGACCAGTCAGTAAACTCTGCATTAAGTAAATCTCCAAATTAACGAACGATTTCATTTAATGAGACATTATTAAAAGAAAGCCCTGGTCTGTCAGCAAAGTCCTCTAACATATTGGAATAGAAATACTGTGTAATCATAAAAAGGGGGTCAATTTTGATCAGAAATGTAAAGCCAAAGAAACAAGCAACAGCTTACAAGATGGGGAAATACCCCATGATCTCAAGTTTGCACAAGTTTTTATCAATATGGGAGAGGATTTATCAGACAGACAAAGAATATACTATTTATTGTCAAGCCCAGCAAAACATTTTTACATTTTGGAGAGATTTCAGAAAAATGCCTATATCAGTTACATACAATAGCTTAAGATATTTTCAGGGACATTTTTTTTATTATGTATATTGCAAGCAAGATTGTTCTCCAAAAAACATGAACTAATGTGCCATCATTTTCAAAATCCCTAACACAAAGTGAGTGGCACCAATGTCATTTACGAATTACCACCTCAATCCTTATTCCATTTTGTAGATGGACGCCCTTATGAGGCCACATATCACTTGAATATTGATCTTATCATTTATTTAAAAGAAGGTTTGATACATATAAGCATGGCATTCCCAAAATAGCTCCTTGTAAAATAGATATAATTTATTTCCACAGAAAAAAAACATTTTGATTGTGATGTAGGTAATTCTGTATTATCATTCACTCAAATATGAATTAGATATGTACATTAGGAGTTAGATATGTACCTTACTGCAGTGAAAATCCTTCTGAATAAATGGTATACCATTACCATTAATGCTATATGAATTATAATGTGTTAACTAGTAGTGTTTGACTTAAGAATTTGTAAAAACTCCTTGTGAAATATATTTACAACAATTGACTTTAGTTGAATTATCCATCATCTTAGATCAATATACATATGGTAGTTGTTTCCAAGGCCAATTCATTTGTTTTACATAATTTAATTGTTGTTGTTGTTTGGTCAAGGCGTGTCTACATTTTATTATTAGCGCCACATAATTTAATTGACTTTAAAAAACATATTTAGGAGATATGATAAATTCTTAAAATTAACTTTTGATTCTCAAGTGCCATTTCCTCTTTTAATATTAAACTACATAAACTTATGGATATTTATCAACACACAATACAGGAAATTCTCCCTATATTGTCCCTCAGAGTATTAATTGACCTCATTTCCATTTAGGATTATACAAATAGGAAAGAAATACGATAGGATAATTCTGTGGTTGAAGTGATAAATCACAGAAGAAATCTGTAAAATGTAGTCCATGACATGTTGCTATAGATATAATGTTAAAATCCAAGACTATCTAAAAGTGATGCCACTCAATTTGTGAAAGAACATTTGGAAATTATTGTAACTTTGATAAGCATTTGTTAGCACTAAAATCCAGGTATGTACAAGGCCTCTTTAACCAGAACATTTTTAATTTTAAAATGTAATTGATATCCTAACATTGTTCCAAATTGAAAAATGGAAATTCTGTACATCCAGTTCTCATCGATGAGATTTATCATTATATATAAAGATACATGCAATATCTGACAAGAAAATAAAAAAATAAGGAATGCATAATTTGTTTGAAAAATGTGAATGATAAGCTGTATTTTTCACAATTTATTAAAAATATTGGAACGAAGCTGACATATCTAGAATTAACTTATTTGAAATATAAAAATAATACATTTTATACTATCATGGGAGGCAAATAACATAGTATCCACACAGTAAATCAATTCAATGTGTAATTTTTCTAAAACATGAATTAAAATAATTGCAGTTTATCAAACACAGAAAATAGTACAGCCCTGAATCTGGACTACTCCAGAATGGAGAAATGTTTGTTCTATGATTACAGCAATATGCTATCAATGTGTTTATGGCTAGCATAACAAGGTAATGCACAGTAAAGGCTAAACAAATCAATACCTCCCAAACACATAGTAACAAAGTTTTCATCATGATGATTCCTGTCTTGCACTTAGGGTATCTATACTGCTATTGTACAGGAGTGCTTTGTAAGTATTAAATCTCCAGTAAAAATATTATTTTTTTATTTGAGCTCAAATGACACTGTAATGCAGTGAAGTTCGACCAAAATAAATAACAGCTATTCTGAATGCAAAATAAATTTTAAACAAAGACATTAGGATGATAGAAACAGTAAGTAATTTTTTTGAGTTATATATTTAAAAATACTTTAACAGGAGAAATCAAGATGAAAATCCATTTCTGATGCTTAGAAAAATAATAATTCCATAACTGTGCTGGTATCTCAAGCTCCTCTGATCACTGATTAAGAATCTCTGTCTCCTCATTAAAGTCTTAAAGTGTGTATACAATGTTTTAATTATCAGAGTTCTTAAACAGATACTTTAGGAATGCAAGTGTAAGCAGTGACACTTAAGGGTTGAGTAACTAATAGGGGGTATTAATGAATGGCCAAGTAGGGCATGCAGTACAGCATGTTATCAATGAATGCCTGTCCTTCCCCAGAAAAAATTTAATAGGAACTTATAAAAAAATACTGCCTACACTGAGTTATTAATTAGTTTCTATAGCACTGGAAGTATGTACAAATTTTAATTTCCCACTTTCTAACGATTTTCTCATTGACCAGAATTAAAGAAGCTCCTTTAGCAGCCCAGAATTAAAGTACTCTAAGAGTACATGATGAGCAGTGTAGATGGACAACATTCTATGAAATAAGTTTTATTAGAGGGGTCCATGTAGAACTCTAAAGGGGCCTACTGAAGACACTAATGCCTTATAGCCAAAATGTACTCCATGAGGGCAACTAGATTGAAACACACCTGTTTTTGGCTATTTGATTTGAATGTAGTGCCAAGTGGAAAAAGACACTTTTCAAAATTGTCAAAGAATATATAAAGGCAAGTACATAAGGGGACACTCTCAATGACTTTTGGTAAATTTAGCTGAATGCCTTGACACATTAATCATACAATACACATGATTAAAATGCTAAAATCAACTCACTTGAAGAACAAATGAATTAAAAATTTTCGTAAAACAATCTGTACCGGTACGATAGAAAAGAGGATGATTATACTACCCTTAATTATATCACATGCTAGAAGTGATATAAATTTGATGTTTTTTATATATATATATAAATAGCTAAAGTTTAAAATTTTCTCATATCATGAAAATTACATCAACAAATTTACCACCTACCTATATGTAACTCTGTCTAAATCGATATAATGAAAATGTATGTATTATCAAATTGATCAGAAGAAACAAATGCCTCAATGAACGCATGTCTTAACAAAAATGTGCCAATTAAATGAGGATTTGAATGATTGAAATATAAAATTAAGAATTCTGTACGTACAAAAAAATATTGGTCAATGTTGGGCATTGCCCTTTTCATTATGTGATGAGAAAAACATTAAAGTATAAATCTTTATACACATTAGAATAAAATAATAGAAGTCAACAAAAGGCTTATTGTTAGTTAAGCAAATGGAATGAAAGATATTTGTACAAAAGAATTGTAATAGTTAATGGAAGACATGTATGCAGAGTGTGGATTGAGTTATGAAGCAAATGGCCAGACAATGTTTTGGGAAGTAGAATGCCACATAGGTTCAATCATAATACAGATACCTATCTCAATATGCAAAACTGCTCACATAACCACACACATCAAATGTTATAATTACATACATATTAGATAATATGAAAAATATATTTAAGTATAATTATAGCAACATTAGGTGTACCCATAATACTGGAGATGACAAATATCACCAAGATATCAAAACAAGCACTCATGCAATTGAATTAGCTCCAGTAAAGTTGAATAAACATGCAAAATTAACCCTATCACCATATGATTAATCACTCATTGAAAGTTACTCATATGAATTAGTCACAGGTTTTGTTATCATTAAAACAAAATCAAATGTCTTATCCTAGAAAGTAAACTTTATAATTATTAATTGCTTGCTCAGCAAAGATGCGCAATATTATTGTCTACTCACTTGTGTCGAGGTTCTTTAAGGATGACCTTCTCTGGATCAGTTTTTCTTATCTCACTCTCCCGAACCCTCTCCGTTGTAGATTTGAAGGCAGTATTATATATCCTGGTAAAAGTTAAAGATATGAAAAAATAAAGGCCCCAATTAAAATAAAATCCTTGTTCATTAATAGATACATATGTAAAAACCAATATGAAATTTCAATTTACAGGGTTAATAGAGCCATTAATGTCTTGTACTAACTAGAATGCATGTACCCTACTATAGAACTAATAATTCTTTTCTGCATCTTAAATACTCCATTAAAATTACAAAAAAAAACATTTTTATCATGAAAATTAGTGTCTTGGAGTAGGAACATCAGACACTTAATTTGTAGCCAGCACTGTTTTACACTAAAAAACTAATTTTTTGATGCATAGCCAAACATGAAGATGGTTAAATTTTATTTTAGGTTCATTCTCTAGGGGCATGGTTGTCCAGTGGGTAGAGTGCTGGGCTTCTAACTGGAGGGTCTGAGTTTGACTCCAGGTGAGGCATCCTCAGCTCCACCCAAGGTGTGTGTTTTTTCAGGTACCAGATCATGAACCACATGTGAATCAGATGTGTCCTGTCTAATTCATTAATAAGAAACTGGGTTGAACTGAAATTTAGTAAGATGTAATGATGATTTCATGAGATATAATTATTTAACTTTGTCAGTGTATTTTTAACAAAGCATTTACAATTAGTTTAAAAGAAAGGAGCATCTTACCTATGCATTCTCAGGTTAGGTTGGGGTAAACTTGGAAAGATTGTGGATGATTATGAGATAAATATGCTTAAAGAGGGACAAGTCAATTATGGAGGCTCAACTGTAATGTTATATAATTCAATCCAATTTTTGGGAGAAAGAAGGTTACCACAAATACAGCAAAGAACTTACACTTTGACAAAAACGTCAAGAAGCAGAGAAGAGAATGGAATGAGAATTAGGCCAAGCCAGAAGACTGGTGAGGAGAAAATCATCCTGTCCATCCCAAGCATTATGGCACCCAATGGAATTGTAGGCCAGAAATTACTGGAAATGATGAATAACATGATTCAGCTAGGGTGATGATAACATTAATTGAATTATTCACTTAATCTACTGTTACATACTGCATAATTTATTTATACAAGTGTGACAAATTACTTTACATCCAAATTATCAATTTATTATACAATAGTGAAAGCAATCCACATTTTTTGCTGAAATACCAGATGGAGAAGCAGTGCAAAAAAACTATGGCCATGGAAAACAATTTTTGAGCATTGATCAGCTGTTAAAATTATGTGCTTCTTCAAAAGTATATATGTACATATAATCCATTTAACATGAAGAAATAACATGAAGTTGGCCTGGATCATCTATGTATCTATGTTTTAACTCAAAGTATTTACGTCATGTTCAAGCATATAATTCAAGTTCATATATAATTAAACCTTGCTTATTTTCATGAAAACTTAGAAGATATATTTCTATACCTATTAGAAACTGAATTACTAGTGGTATCAGTTCTCCCTCCTCTTCTAAAAATATCTTCACCTGGTTAATGATTATTTGCTAACTCCCCACTACTATTACAAATTAAATTATTTATAGTGAATATTTAACCATGAATAATAAGATATTTCATTTATTATAGTCAAATTTTCTGGCATGCAAGCATCAGTTTTAGCCTAAGGGTCAATAGCATATGCCCTTTTCCAAGAGTGCTTCCAAGTACAATATACTATGGCTAAATAAGCACTTCTCATTGAATATTAAATTAGTAGTAAATAAAATGTTTATCTGCGAACGGGAAAAAGTTATCACTTTAAAAAAAATCCACTGAAAAGGTAGCACTACCTCCTTTTGCAGGGGAGATTTCCTTTGGGAAAATGGAGTTCATAACAAACACCAAACCGGCATTCAGAGAGTTAGAAGTGGGACAAAGAAAATTAAACTGAACAGAAAAGTTTCAATACTTGGACACAAGGATAGAACTCTCTGAAAAATTTAACACCCTTAACACCAAACTTAGGCATAACTGCACATTAATCCATCTGGAGACTTTATATACAGAAGAGTGTCTCATGATAAATAAGAAAGCCCCAATTGGGAAATTAGAAGACAAAGAAAGGAAGATCCTGAGAAAAATCTTGGGCCCAGTTAATAAAAATGGTGAATGCAGAAGAAGGCACAACCAGGTATTATCAACACTTGGAGAAATTAACAGACATAATTTGGAAAAGAAGGATTACCTTCTATGGACACATAACATGAATGAGACCAGTTAGATTGACCAACTGAACCTTTAATTACTTTATAGACAAGAAAGCTAAGGGGGCCTGGCTCACTGAGGTGGAAAGGGATCTGCAGAAAGTGGGGACCACAAGTGAAGACATCCTGGATTGTGACCTCAATCAGAAGAAACTTGAAGCACAACAGGGTTTCCAATTAAGCCAAAGTTAAAAACAGGCAAGAAATGGAATGAAGAGAGAAAGTAAGAGCACCGACAATGAATGCATAAATACTGGGCCATGGTTAAATGCCAAGTAAGAAAACAGTTTAAATAACATGGTATTTAGCTAGCAGACATAATACATAAGAAGAAGAAAAATAATTTATACACTGCAGGAAAAATAACATAGTTTCATCAAATTGATTATACCACAAAACCTTAACATTTATATACAGTTTATCACAACAGTAATCCAAAATGAGTTCTTCATTATTATTCATACTAAAGTTAATACAGTAAGTCCCCAACTTACACGGTCAATTCGTTCTGAAAATTTCCGTGTAAGTCGAAAACTGTTTATGTTGAAAATTCCTCGAGTTTCATTCACCGGATCAAGTACCATACATTCGCGTGTTTATATACACGTGTTCATATATACGATACATACTACATGAAGAATGCCATCTA
>LYUA01006445.1:39389-50772 GCA_002093875.1 Calopteryx splendens | reverse complement strand
ATCTGAGGGATTGCCACTCGTTGGAAACTTTTAAAAGTAAACTGTATGAATATTTACTTAATAAGTGTTGGAATTCTTATTGCAAATATGTTATTGGTTGACTAATCTATGTGTTACCTCTGGATTTGCCACAATTCTCTATTATAAATTTAGTTTTTTGTTTGGTGTAGTTATAGAATATCTCCCTATTGTAAAAATGAAAGAATATTGTATGTCTTGTTCTATTTCTGTATTTCAAGCATTGTATTTCTTTTGGATATTCCTCAAATTATTTGTTTGCTCGGGGAAAGACATTTAAGCTCCGAATCATATGTACTATTTTTATTGTATATCAGTCTGCTACCAAACATTTTATGTTTTTTTGCTCCACGGGACTTGTCCCAGAGCATAATAAATGTATTCTATTCTATCCTCCGTAAATAAATGTATTCTATTCTATCCTCCGTAAATAAATGTATTCCATTCTAGCCTCCGTAAATAAATGTATTCCATTCTATCCTTCGTAAATAAATGTATTCCATTCTATTCCTAGCTATTTATACAAAATATCTGTATGAACCTGATATATTACCTATTCAAGAAACCCAAGGAGGAAACTCGTCATAAGTGTGAATTGATGTAGAATTGTAGATAGAGAAAGACACTTTGCATGGAGAAGCTAAGGAAAGAGCAACACAGGTAAGTTATGCTCACCACAAAGCTATCAAGAAGTCTTGGTAGTCTGAGCTGATGGATGCTCGTGTTGTCCAACTGTTTACAGTTTTATTTCATTCATGTTTCAATAGATCTCTGTCTCAAGTTATCAGTTTTACTTCAGTTTCAGTTTTACTTCAGTTTCAGTTAGACTTAGTATAATAATGTTACCATCAGGGAAGCAGAAAAATATTTACTGTATATACAAAGAGTAGACAAATATACAAATATGTTGTATACAATGTGTGTCCAATAAGAGGCAATTGTCAATGGTAAGTATTCAATTTTGTTAATATAAAAAACATACTATTGGTTACGATATGTAAAAGTTGTATAAAATGTATACAAACCGTATACAATATATATACAAATTGTATACAATACATACAAGTTGTAGGTAAACATTACATTAAGCTTGTATATAATGTATACCAGTTGCATACCGTGTATACTTATTGTATACAGTGAATAGAGATAATTATTTGAAAAGGATATTTTATACAAGTTGTATACAAATTGTATATCTTGTATAAATCCTGTATTCAGGTTGTGTACAAATTTTTCATAGGGGGAGTGCTAAGAGGCATGACAAGAACTGAAGTGGATGATCCTAGAACTTAATTTGCTTTCGAATTGCAGCAAGGCCGACTAACACCGCATATTTCAAAACATGCAAGTACCCTTTATGGCAGTTGGTGACTTTCAGCATAAACTATACAACTGACGATGACTAATGAGGGTTGCTATTTTGTGTGAGGTCCAACTGTCTGAAAGAGGAGGTAATGAAATAGCATCTTGTTATTTCTCACTTGTCTCATCTTTAAGCAAAGGGGCAAAATGGAAATTGGAACATTTTTGCATCCGTATTCTGTAGTGCAGTACAAAAGAGGACACACACATTTGAGAAATTCGCCCTAATTTTTTTGTGAGTGGAAAATTTCATGCAACTGTGATGTGGATCATTCTACCATTGAAAGGGAATAAAGGAGGGAACTGGAATGAAAACCAAATTATCAGTAGCTTTCAACTCATGACATCACGCAGGCATAAATAAGCCATCAATTTTTGTCATAGAGGGCAAATATTTCTTCAACTCTGAGGCTTTATACGAATCTGTTCGTCCTTTCCAAGTGAAGAAGGCTGACAAAAGATTGCGTGGATGAAAATTCACTGGCTGATATACTACACTACAAAAAAGAGGAGCATTTTTTTTGAAAATCCACTCAAAGTGGAAGAGCCATTTTGAGATGTGTCTTAAGACCTGTTAGGGAAATCCATCCCCACATCTCTGCCCATGTCTCCCCCCTTATCAATCAGCAAGGAAGAAAGTGATATATTGGATTCGGGTAAAACCAGGTGAGTCACATTAATGGTAGACTTAAATCAACGATATTATAAACATTGCTCATCATTATAATTTGCAGTATCATTCCTGTTGAAGAGAAATTAACAACACTCATTTTGGAGAAGTTATTGATTTTTATCTCATTTGGCTAATTTTAGAGCAAATCATGGACTTTGTTTGTCTATTGCTGTCAAATTCGTTTGTGAAGATGCTTAATTTTTCAAATATACTGTAGGATGGTAGGCACCTTATGAGTAATAAAATATACCAATTATTTTATGAACAATATTCAAACCTGTTCAGACAAAATATTGATCATATGCATTCCATTTCCAAATGTTTTTCTAAGTCTGGAATCAGAAAAATATGAAAAAAAAAGGATTCAACTCTCAGCTCTATCACACGTGAAATTGAAATAATGGCCTTATAAATTTCCAAGCAAAACCTTACCAATAAGAACAAATGTGATTATTTCAACAGAAGTGAAATTTTTCAATGCATTTGAAAATCTACCTCTAGCCTTAAATTCCAAATGTGTTAACGCTATCTTAATGAGAATGCTGGTAATTTGAGAAAAATATAGAGACTTTGAGACTTTCCGCTCAGCAAAAAAGTAGCCCTAAAATAGAAAATCCCACGGAAGATTAGACTGCTGGGGCACTTGAAGAACCCAGACATGTACTTCAACCTCAATCAGCCGAAGATTAGCTAAAATAAAAAAAATAATATATATAAAAAACCAAGACATGTATTGAGACCACTGTATCCAATTGATTCTTTTCATAAATGCTACTTATTTTTTAAAGCCAACATATAATTTCTAACACTACCAAAATGGAGTTATCAAGTAATTTTTCATTTATACTAGAATATGATTTCTAGTTCTTTAAACTTCATTCAGTAAAATATTTAAGAGTTCTTGATGCATAAAAATGTAGGCTGGTATAATTGGTCAACACCTTAGAATCGGAACTTAATTATATAATCAAATAAGAATTATAAATGTCCATGATTAAAAAGTTCAATGCACACAAATATAGATTTAGTTTTTTGCCCCAATGATTCCCCCCTATGATTTATTTTCAAAGAGGAAAAAGCAATCGGTAGGTAATTACCATACTTTATAAAATTTGCAAATGCACTAGATTTTACTTTTTGCTATTACTTCAAAATTTGACATTTAGAATTCTAAAAAAAATGTATCTACCCATTATTCATGGTTGAGGTAGCTGCATTGTTGTTGAATCTGAAAATTTAAATCAATCAATAACAAGACTTTTCTTCAAAATTTATTTATTAAATATTGGTGAAACTAGTGCCTAAATAAAGGCAAAAATGTGTTAACAAGATACATAACGTGACAGTGTCAACAGTCAAAACAATTTTTGTAGGCAACAGGTCCTAAATTAATGACTTTTTACACCAAGGCTCCAAAAAGAGGTTTATCTTATTACTCTTCTCCATCGCTGTATAACTTAAGTTCAGCAATTAGAATGGAGATGAGAAATTATTAAATTCAGTAGGTGTTTATTTGGGAGTGCACAAGTAGATGAGGTAATTTATATTTTAAATATATTATTCTTCCACCATAAGAATTAAGTAAATAGCATGATCGCCTAGAATTAAATTAGCACCAGATATTCCATACTGATGCATTATCATTTGAGCAGGTAATAACCAAAACCACCTTTTATTCACAGGTTTATTTGCTGCTTAATGACCTGCCTTTTAACCAATACCTCATTTTTTTGAGTGTGTAGGCAGGGAGGAATATTACTTTAATTTCTCCATTACTCATACATTGAAATACAACACAGGGTTCACTTCAAACACTAGGAAAAAAGAAGACATGTCAATGTTCACTCCAAGAATTAACATATTTTATATACTGGATTACAATTAATTTTATTATTTCTTTCAAATCACCACATGCACATTTCTTTCTAAGATGCTCAGATTTATAAAATTTTAAAAATGTATAAAATATCCCTAATGTGGAAGAAGTCTTAAAGAGTTCTTTTTTTAATAATGCTTAGTTGCAGGAGCAAGGCTGCAGTCAACATAAATATATAATTTTCATTTTACACCTTTCAATTTAATGTACAACAGACTTCCACTTTATTTTTCAACATCGATTAGCATAATTCTGTATTTAATGACCACATGAGGAATGAAATGTAGCCACCATATTTTTAGCTTAGTTTATGTTAAAATGCTTATTTCAACTCTGAAGGTGGGAAACAAGTGTATTGTCATTGGTTTCGCATTAAAGCATCACCTTTCCTATAACTTTTTCATTGCAAATCTCACCAAGGCACTGAATAAAGAGACAAAAATGTTGTAGACTCTTGCATTTAAATGGAATATCTTTTTGAATCATGGCTGAATCATTTTATTCTCAAACACAATACTAAATAGAGTCATTCCGGTGCACTAATAATAACAGAAACAATCAAAGCTAATGAAGCATTCTTCCTTAAAAGGGTCGAATACATATGAAACGAAATGGGATTGAAATTTTTTTTTCGTGCTTGCCTAAGCCCTCTTCAGTTTTATTGAGTTGAGCGGGAAAAATACCTCCGAGAAACAATTCCCTTTAGCAAATATAAAGTTGACTTTCGTTTCGCAAGCGGATTGGCAATTCTATTTTTCAGCATTTTGAAAAATTTTGCATTGTAACACAGACATGGTGTTATTATTGCCACAAAGGATAAGTCTGTATTTTAACATTTGGGCTAGGTACAATAAAAAAATGTAATTAATCATCATATAATTGTGGATGCCAATAGGCATCCACCGACTGAAATGAGAGCTTTTTTACATATCACGCATGCAATTTGACACTCTTAGACTCCTTGGTGTAGAAAGCCAGAAACTTTAATTTTCATTTTTTTTCATCTATTGCTAATATACTATAAGAAACCTTGGAACTTGGTGACTCAATATATAAGTAAATATTTGGAGGGAAGGAAATGGGCGGTGGTTTTTTTTTGAGAATTAAAAAAAGATGCCAATGCCACCTATACCCAGTCCAGCTGTTATCAGCGTGAGCTATTTAGCATCGTATTATACCTATGTATATGTAAATAACATGACATGGCATTTCCTTGAAAATTTGGCATGCAAATTGCTGTAAAACTGATAATGGCTCCCCATTAAAAATTTTAAAGCGCAAAATATTTTTACAATCTATGTACATGCTCCTTGCTTTTTTTTAGTGAAAAAGTAATGCTACATGGGTTAATTAATTCATGTGATGGATGACATAATGGATGAGTGATATGTTAATTTTTTTCAAAATAAATTGAATAATTCTCATAAATTTTGATAGTTAACAACTTTAAAATCGTAAAAAACATGAACAACTTGTCAAAAAACCGATCAAAGTCAAATAATAATGGATGAAAAGGTGTAAAAAATGCATTAACATTACAATTAAAACAAATGATAAAATTATAACAAACAGAACACACTACTCGCTTAAATAGACTTCTTCCAGTCACATATGAATCTTACTACTTTTGAACAAATTTTTGGATTCATATTATTTAAATGGTCACATTTCATTCCATAATCAATGTGCCACTTATAAATAAAAGTATGGGATGGATAAATTAATTTTCCCTTGATCAGAAACAAAAATAAATAGTAACACTGGCTTATAATCAAATGTGCAGTGTCAGGCCTCTCTAGAAAGAATTGATTTTAATTTCTGAAAACTTTTCTCCGCATAGGAACTCCTTTGCGTTCTTATGGAATGAGGACATGGATATTATCCAATTTATGTAAAACATTTCATCAATTATAAACAATAACATTCCTAATTTTGGATTAAATTAATCATGCAATGATGTTTTTTCCATTACGAGGCCTCAAGCTGAACCTTTCACTTACTTCCACCACCTCATATAATGCTTTCCATATTTTAAGCTCAATTTACAAGCTGCTTCTATTGATTTAAGTTGATTAATCCAAATTTTCAAGATCTGTCAGTTATTTAACTCAAAAGCTTAGAAAAAGTATGAAAAGCCAAATGTCACTCCCTGCAGCAAAGTTTATGAGACACAAGAAAAGTTTGATTTAATGTCTTGCCTGATATCATTTCCTTCCAAAGACTGTTTTTGAAAGAAGTGCCAGCTAAGATTTCATCTAGTTGCAGTTGTTGATAAAAATTTTGAGTGCTAAAATTCAGGCGAGTAAATAATTGATTTCTAAACCACTGATTAGCAGTTCCTTCACAATTTTTGGTAAATTTATGTAACATATAACAGCTTCCTTCATACATATACCTTATAACTTATTGCCTTCTGTCATTTGTGGGACTGGTTTGCCAAGGTTTCTGATTTTAAGGATGATTATTAGACAATGATTTTAAATTAATCACCGGTATCCAGCCCACAAAATGGTAAAATATTTCAAATTGATTGGATTTCGGAAGACAGCAACTACAGTTTCCATCTGCCAGTAGTGAATCAATATTCAAAACATAACATGAAATAAATAAAAACCATACATCTTTCACAAAAATGTTTCCTTAGTGATATACTAAAAACACTATGATAAATTTAATGTAGGTACCTTCATATTCAATTAACTATAAAATTGTCATAATAAGTGCTTCATAATAAATAACAACATTGTAAATTATAAATTGGTCAGCCATAGGATTATGTTCAGCACCTGAAGGTGTAATATTATAAACTCTAGTTATGCAAAGTGAAAAAGTCAGAAATTTTAAATTTGGACGTTTTTCATCCTCTACATATCATAATTTAGCCTATGCATATGTTTCATACACATGATTGAATCTCACTAGCTTTAGGAGGTCAGTAAGCAACAAGCCACTTTTTTGTTATGAATACATCTTATGTAAATGTGCAGTTTCATAATAGCAATGGACTTTTGATTAATTGGAGTTTGGTAAGTTTATCTTAACTGAAATGTCTACAATTAAATCCATGAACAACCTCTTTAGGGTTAATCACTTATTCTTTAACTTGTCAAGCAGTACACAGTAATTTATGAACAGGAGTAGTGCACATATTTGTAACAAGACTACATTCTGAATGTTGCTATATTTTTTTACTAAATGTGTTTCACTACGTATTAGCTTTCAAATACAGAAGATGATTGTTTAATACTGCATAATTAGAGTGGTAAAAGTTTTAGTAATAGGTATGTTAGTCCTTAAATTTTGTAGCACTATTTGAGATAATCACTGGCACCTTTAAATTATGCCTAAAATGTTGGCTAAATGTCCACCTTACTCCCGTTCATTGTTTCAATTTGACAGTACTTTTAATTTTTAACCCTAACAGTGGATGGAAGGAGGCAATTTTAGACTTTTTTTTGGAAATATCATTTGACTCAGAAGATAAACATTGGTTATCAATGGAATCCTTTTCACAAAAAGATTTGATTAGAAATGTATTACATGAAAATAAGCAAGTAAAAGCGTGATGGTACAATTGCTAATGAGGAGTTGTGATAACAGAAATTATGAACTTATGGCATGATCACAGCTGTTTCATTCACATTTCCTTAACAACTTAATTCTATGATGTATGACATATAATTCATGACTTTTAAGTGACTAGAAAAATATAACTAAAATATGGTTATAAGTGATGGTGAAAGATTTTGGCTGGCATTCTTTTCTCCTATTATTAATAACTATGTTCTGTTTATATGGCACTGCCTAGCTGAAATGAAGTAAAGGAACTCATTGACCAAAAATTACCTTTTTCATAGTACAAAAAAATCACTGTAGTGAATGGTAAAATCTCACATGTAACTTGATTTTTTTCATTAACACCATACTTAAAAAAAACAAACATTTGCGTGACAATGCAATAAATTTAGATTCATACCATCTCCTTCCACATTTACTTTTCAAACTTAATATTGCAAGAACTCGGAAAGATGTTTTACCCCAGTGCAAAAGAGAATGACCAATATTTCCCAAATTTAAACAAGTTTCATGCTATTTTATGATTTATAATGACAAAAAATAAAACTATTAATTCAAATACTGGATTAAAGTTTTCTTTCAGCAGTGCAAAAAGTGTTTTCATAAGCAGTGTTTTTTAAGATGCTTTGATAGTTGGTGCAAAACTTAATTTATCTCCTTTAAAGTTTTCATATCTAATGCTCTTTCCTCAATTCACCAAACATAAAATAAATGGCTTGTTTCCTCCCATACAACATTTCAATGGATATATAAAACCATTATAAAAGCCACTCACTGTCCTGCTCCAAGGAAAGACCGTCACCAATGACATTATTCCTCCTAAATATGGACACCTTGTGCTCATTAGACATGAATAAAAACCAGCCCAAATGGAAGCAAATATTGAACAATAAGAATTGCTGTGTTTTTTTATGTCTAATAATAAATCTATATAGTCTATATTTCCTCAGCTATGCCATTGGGGCTTTTGGTGTCTTTTTAGCACCTTTGAAAGACACACTCGCTCTTAACCTGAGCAAAAACACAGCTGAGCTAAGAGTTTGGCAGTAACTCAACCTGTCTCTTACCAACCTTTGGCTTCAAAAGTTGACAGTTTTGCATTCAACTGTTGTTTCACTTGGTATTTCCATAATATTTCTCCTTAAAATTCTTCTTTGTAAGCTCCTAATGAGACACAGAAATATCTCCCATTCGAGCCTAGACACATGGTGAAATAAATCTCTTTAAAAAAATCACCAAAAACTCTTTGAAATCTATAACACTCATAATTTGTTTATCAGTTTCACAATTTTCTAGAATTTGTTTAAATCAATTAGTCCTTTCAAGTGTCCACAGTCACAATGCATTTTTGATGAGACACCATCACTTCCATCAAATGTAATCTCCAGGCACACAATATTACCAAAGTACGTCTTAAAAAAATTTCTTTTCAAAGATAACAATTCTCACTTCTTCGAATATTCTTCTTCAAAATGGAGTCCTTCTATTGGTCCCATCTCACAGTTCTGAACCTCGCACTGATTCCATTCAAACTCTCAAAAACAAATCAATTTTCCATGTCTCTCTGTAGCTTACTACTTTACAGCCAATTAAATATGTAGGCTGTCAAAACCACCCTGGCATGCATGCCTTTTGAATTTTAGCAAATCTGCTTTTCATTCCCCCCTTAGAGATGCCGATAGACATTGACCATGTCCACTCTTTGTCTGTCTGTCACTAAAAATTTCTCCTTCAAGTCTTTTCACAATTGATAATCCTCTTGAAATGGTTGTGATGGAATAAACAAAATGCTCACTCAGTACACAATGTACTATCTCACGCTATGGAATTTCTGCATTTCATTTATTCAGATTTCAATGGACCACAGAGTTGTCATAGCTCATTTTTCTTTATTTTTTGAAGTGCAAACGATAAGCTTCCCTTCTTAATTAAGAAGGCTAAAAATGTCAGCATTTCTATTGTCATAACAAGTTATTAAAAGTGTACTGGTTAAAGAGATAATACTGGATTTTCTTGAAAAAGAAAAAAATTCTATACATGCTTGCCATTCATTTATAATGATGTGGATGAATAGCTTTCCTTTATTACACTTTAAAAAAATATGTGTTCAGAGTGTTTTAGACCCCCATATAAGCAAAACGATGATACTATTATAGATTGTAGGTTTTTGACTCTGAAGTCACAATGCAAAATAAGTGTGCTAGTTAGAATGAGGATTGCACTGGGAGATGGACGTGTCGTAAGCTTCCTCTTATTAGGAACTTTCTCGATTGTCCATTGCTTCTCTTTACACCATCTTTCCTTTTAAAAACAGCACTACTTGACCAACTAAATGGATCGAATGGTGTAGCAGTTGATATTTACTCTTATTTACACAGATGCAGTTGTACATTTGGAATGTCATTTGAGAGTTCACACAATGATCACCGTCCAACTTACCAAAACCTCTAAAAGAAACGAGTACAACCCACAGGTCCACATTATTGCATCTTTCACTGATTTGATAACCACGACTAGCTCCATTCGATAAACTCCCACTGCAGCGAAAACTTTCAAAACTAATTTTCTTTCGACCCTTCAATAGATTAAGATATCCAAATTCAACTTTTATAAAATTTACTTAGCTGATATTCAAAGGCAAGTTTAATATCATCCTCAAGTGGAATATGGCTGAAATTTATTGTGATATTCATTAGATATTTGAAGCAGAATGTTATTATTATGATTAATTAGTGTAATTGAGAATATGTCACAGTCAGCCTTAAAAGTAAACACAATTATACCCTCCTTTTTAACTCTATGTCTACTTTCCTCACTTGATTTTCAATCCCTCGTAACTCATGTCCCTACAAGAGTTCTCCCGAGGAACCGCAGACCCTTTTTTTAAGTGTTCACTCCCATTTTCACTTGTCTTTTGTGACTTAATAAAATTCACCAACGTTCGGAGATACTGCCTTTTAGAAGTAATGCAACAAACCCTTTTATATTACGACACTTTATTGGCATTCCCGCATTGACCTCAAATCATCTCGCGCTAAAGGTCCCCCAAAACGTTTGCGAGATACGAAAAAAAAAATTTTTGAGCAGCCCACCGAATTTATTTCAACATTTCCTTAATCCCAATTGAGCAGTCTCCAGTCATTACTATTAACTCTCTTCATCCTCATAGTAATTCTCATTGCCTCTGTTGCTATCGGAATTAAAAGCTACCCAGCTGGGGCAACGTCACTGGATCGAGCAGAAGGGCATCTTCTGGCTCTCCTTGCTGGACTCCTCAGGGGTGCCTCCCCCGCCATCGCCTTCCTCGTCCTTCCCATTGGGCCCTATGACGACGCCGTCGTCTCCGTTGGTCCCGCCCCCTGGCGGGCACATTGATTGTCATCTAAGCGCCAGCGTGGACACGATGGGAGGCCTCACGGGCTTATTCTCCAGGATCCGCTCCAGCTCGCTCATCGTGCTTGACGTGAGCTTGGGCACGAGCTGGGGGGAGGGGGAGAAGAAGAAAACGCGTTTTTTGTTGGTTGCACACATGTCACCTTGCTGGGAAAAGCACAGCTTTCATGAAATGAGTATGGCTGAGGCCTTGGCTTGGTGGAATGCCTCAGTGCAACTTAATCTAAGGAAGGTAATTGGTGCAAAGCCATGCTTGGATTGCTGCATTCTAAAACATATCAACATGCTTATAAGGAAAAAAACACAGTTACAATGTCTACACCGTCTACACTGTCATATCCAAAATTCTTCACACAAATTAACCCATTTATGCCTAGTGTTCCATTTTTGGAACACATGTCACATCATTGTCGTTTATAGCCTGCTGCTCAATGGACGACAATGTGTGGTGATTTTTCTTTTATGACTACTTTGTAAAGGCA
>LYUA01006386.1:3460-18470 GCA_002093875.1 Calopteryx splendens | reverse complement strand
CCCCCCCCCCCCCCCTCCACACAGGGCAATTTTCCTTAGTTCTCCCGTTTCTCCTCTCCCTTCAAACACGAACCCTTAAAAATGTCCTCATCCACACTCAAATATTTTTTCTCTTCTCCTTATCTCCTGTCATTTTTTCCCTCGTTTCTGATTATTTTTGATTAAATGCCCTTTTGGGTCCTTAGACATATTGGAAGTAAATTCAGTGAAATCCACCTGTTAAAATGAATCGGCTATCTCATAACCTTCACAAGATAAAGTCCTAGTCTGTCACATTCCGTCTTCTATCAGCTGTAACGTTCGTGCTGCAGCTATCCCTTAATCATTTTGCACATTACAACTTGTACTCTACTCACCTATTTCTTGAATGAGCTGAGAATATCCTCTTAGTAATATTAAACTCATAATAACTAACGTGTCATGCGTTTTTCCTCATACCCAGCGTTATTATATTAGATAAGACATTGTATGGTTGTGGTACTTGATATATACAAATAATGTGCTAAACAATGAACAAAATCATCGTCAGGCCAAATATTTTCCTGATGATACTGCAGCACATCGAATCATAGATCACAATAATCCTACTTTATTTTATTTGAGGTAAAGTGCATTATATTTGTTCTTTCAACAGTAGAGAGTTTGGATAAACAGATTTTTTCAACTAAAATTCTAAATAGTAGGGTTTTTTCGATCAGCTGAGGGAGAAGAATGGTATTGTGTCAATTCAGGTAACGTGGAATATATTGTTTAGACAAATGTATCCGAAGGAGAAGCGTGAATGAGTCGTAAGTATTTAATTCTATACTTTTGGGCCCAACTCTCAGGGATGCCAACCCCTTTCTTCCGAAACTGATTTGAGGTACCTGCGACTCTTCTCCGCATTAATAGCCCCAACACAGTTTAATACGGCCGCAGCCCACTAATTTTTTATTCTGCGGTTTTACCTAAGAACTACATGATTTAATTCAACTGAAATTGAAAAATATTTACATTTGTAAATGGTTTTCTTGGGTTCTGATTTGCATTTGCAATTGTTTTTTTTGAATCTATACCGTTAATAATAATAAAGATTATCTACAGAAGACTCTCACCGAAAATATGTCTAATAATGTGCGCTCCGCAACAATATGTATTGTGTTGCTACGCGTTTTGTGAATTTTTTTTTGCTTCTTCCAGATTTATTTTCAAAGAAATTCATAAAAAACTTAGTACTTCAACAAAAAGTGCCGAGAGGTAGGAATATACCATGAACTCGCTCTAGGGCAGGAAAAATAATGGGTTCTTCATGAACCATTTTCTTCCATATCAAAAAAAGTTTAATTAATCATGACAATAGAGCTATTTCCCTGCGTATTCTGTCTGCGTAAAAGAGCAAATATGCCCAAAACCCAACTACTTAAATGAACAGGTAATAACTAAATAAATACGGTTTAGTGACAAAAAGGCGCATTGTGGACCTCTTTAACAAATTGATTTGTATTTTATTCATTATAAATCAACTAGGAAAAAGTTTCCTTATTGCATTGCGTATGTACAACGTTTATTGATTGTCTCTACCTCTAATGGCTCTTGTACGAATGCAGTGACATTAATAAGCTGTCTTGGTGGAATTCCATTTAAGAATAGTCTATTTTAACTAAAATCGATACATCGTTCCTATTCATGCAGAAGTAAATTTTAAACTAATAAAAATGCAGTGTTGAAATATAGTTTTAAAAATTACTGTTTGAATTTCCCAAAAATATTTAAGAAATATAGTCCTCCATACAGATATTCAGGGAAAGTGATAACTTTATGAAGAGTAAAATTTTCTTGATCACCAACTAAACATTAAACTTTTAGCAATTACATGGTTATATTGGTAGTGGTTTTGAAATTTACATGAGAAGTGCTGTAATGGTGGCAGTAGTTCATTAATATTCTACATTTTATTTGAAGCCTACAGGAAGTCCTACACCTAATGAGATTGTCTCAAGGTAATGAGTGGAAAACTAATGATTCTCAAATTTATAAATTACACAATTTTTATTAATCTGATTATTTAACGAAAATAGCATAATATTATTTACATAATTTCCTTCAAATAAATTAAAAACAAATGACAAATTAGTGCACTATTTTACATACATATTAAGGTGGATTTTTTTCAATTCAGCTTTTAATGAATAAATAAAGAAAAATATGCATCCAAGAGTTGCTCATTCATATTTCAAAGGTGATAGTAGTACTATAGTAGATATTGTGGAATAAAATCACCACGCACCAGCATTTTACCTTGACCAAAATCCAATTATCTTCCTTCGAAAGAATGGTGTCGTTAATTTTTTAGGTTCCCATCTCATCGATGGCTTTAGTGATGTTTCATCTGGCGAAGTAGACCATTGTGACAATGGGACGTAAAAATATGGCTGGCGGGGCACGTTTTTAATAGGACAATTTTAATTTCCTTGATTAATTGATTTCACCTCCCTCACTTCAACCCTCCCTTTCTCCTTCTGTGCCAATGCCTTTTCTTGTCCCTCGTCGCCGAGCTTAATGGCCCATTGGGTCCTTCGAACGATGGAGACGATTTCCAGCCAACGACGGAAGAGTCATAGCCGTGCGTTTTCGCCATCTAGGTGGTATGTTGGATGCAAATTAGGGAAGAGAAAAAAAGAGGGATTTTTTCCGTAGTTGAAGATAGGAGGGATTTTTTGGGAGATTTCCAAATGGAAGATGGTTCTCCAAAGGTGTTCGTGGTTCAAATGGAGGCATTAGAGAGTCTTGCTCTATAACCATCCACCCTCACCCTTCCTCTATTCATTCTTCCTTCCATCCATTCTCTCCAATTCCAATATTTCCTCATAACCATCGATCCTCACCCTGCCTCTATTCATTCTTCCCTACATCGATTCTCTCTAATTCCAATATTTTACCATGAACGTCGATCCTCTCTCTTTCTCTATCCATTCCTCCTTCCACCCATTCTTTCCAATTCAAAAATTGACTCTTTTTTCTTCAAAGAAATCGCAAGCAAGAATCTTTGGTGGTGTACGGTTCACCTTTTCCCTTCATTTCATTGGTAGAGTGTGTTGGATTTAAAATGAATTCAATCGTTACCGGAGAATTTATGAGATCTGGCAGGGATGTATCATTCAATCGAAATTATTCTCCCTAAACGGACGCGCTTAAGAAAAAACGGTGCTAAAACATAAATGCTTCATGTTTCACTAAGAACATGGGTTTACTTTCATGGCTTGAGGGAAATAAATCAGTAGAACTTTATGAAAAATAGTTAACAAATTATCTTTCTTAAGGTCTTCAACCACATATTTCCGAAAAAGTCACACATAGGTTAAAATTTATATGTAAACGTGAACTTTGGACATGGAGCTTAATATTTGTTTTGGTTTACTAATTTTGTTTAGGTTTTCTGGTACATTTTGAAGAGGTGGTTGATACTGTGCGAAGAAGTGGTGAAATTTGAATGTTTCGATAAAGGATTCATTGATAAGCACCACATTTTTTGATAGACCGCTGTTTCATTTACTGATGCTAGTTAAGTCACTGCTTTAAGAAATAACAGGTGAAAATTATTTTTTGAAGAGCAATACTGAAATGCATGACTATAGTTACACTTGGAAAGTTTAACACGTACTGAAATATCACCAAGATATTTCAGTAAGTATTCACATCACCTTGCCGACGTAATATCTACCAAAATAACGTGAATAACTTATTATAATAATTTTTGACTAATTAAAGCAACATCAATATGTTTCGTGGGAAAATAATGACAGTCATTCAGTTCACAGAAGAGTTTCTATATTGATTTACCTTCAAAGAATGTATTTACACCTCTTGAAAATTACTCCCAAATTTCCAATTTTTGTATCGACTTTCCATCTAAAACTGAAAAGAGGTCATTTGGTTTTACAAGTCAGCCAGAACAAAAACTTCTAATTCTGTCACAATTTTTTCCTAATTTCCTTGATTTTTCTTTAATTATTCACCATCCTAATACTTGACTAACTGCCGTCATTGAGAATTTCATGTCTCTTCTTGAGGGCTTTAGCAAAATGCCAAGGTGTATCGTAAGATGAACGCAATGGTACAAATATTTTCGATTCTTCCAATTCGAGGCTTTTATTTTACTTACGCAGCATAAGAAGTTAAAATTACAGGCATTTTTTGACTCTGTCAGATGTTCTTATTATTCATATGGTATTTCCTTAGTTGGTAATTATTTAATATTATTTTTTTCGGGTGGAAAAAGTTCTCACCATCTGACGGACTTTGCTGGTGTTCTCGCAATTTAATTCATTAAGAGACACACACACGTTCCATGTCAATTTGTAATTGTTTTTGCGTAAATGTTTCGACTACTTAAGGGAACGTATAGAAAACAGTGTTTTATTCACACCCTATTAGTATTGGCATTTTGTTAAGAAAAGAGATCCTTTGGCATGCTCCTGTATTTTTGTCCAATGATAAAGAGACATTTAGACTGATGACTACATTTTTAATATCATACGAAGTGGTAGAGGAGAGTTGAACATCTTCCTGTAGCCATTACCTAAAGATCCTTGCTCTGGTCAATTTTGACTGCGAAAATACACGGATGTTGAGTGGCTTTGCATTCTGGAAAATTATTGAATCTGTCAATCAATTGGTTGAAGATTGCTAGATTATGAAGTGTCCAATGGCATTTTTCTGAAAGAATCAATCCTCATTTGTAGACGTTCTCACGATTGAGAAATTATGATTTCGCTAAAAAAATGATAGTATCAAGAAATTTATTATTTTGTTAACTTCCGTTCCCATGGTGAAATTGATGAATTCTTACTCTGAATTTGAAAACAGGGAGAAGTTTTGCAATATCCTGTCACCTCCAGTCAATATGCTTAAGATATTTTCAACCTGTCACAGCCAGTATAAAATTCTGTTAGAAAGAAAATCCACTTCATCAGGGCTGAGCCATTGTAAACGGCTGATAGCTAAATTTTTGTTGGATAATATTCACATCTACATAAAATTTTAGGAAAAAACCTAATAATTTAAAATAATGGATTTCAACATTAATGCTTCTAATGCTTCAGATGAAAAACATAAATGGAAGAGTATTAAATATTCGTGACTTTCTAATCAACACACTCCATTCAAGTAGTTAAATGAAAGGTTGACATCCAAGTCCAAGACACGGTTTCAATGACTTTTACACAGTTTATTTACGGATTTATCTATCAACGTTGGAGTTACCTTCGCCCTTAAGATGAAGGAAGGTAAATATTAATGAACCTGATGCTCAACCCTCAGTCAGCTCTCTCCATCCATTCATTTCCCTTTCTCTTGAGACGCCTACACTTCCTTTTTAAATCCTGGAGTAATCTCTTAAACTTCAAGAAATCTCTCGAAAAAGGCGTCAATTTCTTGTGAAGGACCTTTTTAATGAGACGGCACTTCGTCCTCTCTCCGGGTCTTGACGAAAGTTCCATCGTCTCACTCTCACTATCTTGAATCGCAGTGGAATTCCCTTTAGATATCGTGTATCAAATTGTATATTGTGAGAGGTGCACTTCCCTGGAATGGCTTATTAATAACCTCTGTTTTCTAATTGTTTACTTAGGTAAAATATAGGTATAAATAAAAAAAATCAAATATTTAGAAGCATATAATCCAAAAGAATCATCTGACTACTTCTGTATATGTTAAAACTTTCTAACTGTAAGTTAAACCTTACGAGAACTTTAATGGATTATTTGGAGATCCTTGAAGCATTAATTAATGCTAGAATGCAGAAGAATGGAAAATGGTTTGTAAATATTATATAAGGGAAAATTGAATGTTTCTAGGACAAAAAAGCGCGTTGAAATCTGAATGCTGGATGTGTATTAATTCCTTCAGAATGCGTTCTGGACCGTTTATAACATTGAAAGTGGCCATGGTATGTCACGAGTCTTTGGCTTCATCTATGACATTCAGAATAAAATATCTCAAAAGTGAGGGGTTTTTTACAATTACCGTTAGCAGTAAATTATCTGCTAAATGTCTGTTGTCCTTTGTTCTCATTTATTAATAACCAATCTAAAATCACAGTAATCAACCCGAAGGTTGGTTTGGTAGTAAATAATAATAATAATAAAACCTTTAAAACTGAGGCCATAATGGGTGGCGTGCGTAGCATGATATTTGCTAATCAAGAACCAGACATGATGAGCAACGTACACTTTGAATTTGGAATGTGAGTATGTGTTTGGAAGTGTCAAAAAGTTGGTAAATGAAATATGGGTGAAGAATGGATGCCCTAAGTGCTTATGAAAAAGGCGAAAGAAGAGTGACGTTTCTGAAATAGAAATGGCCTAGCATTGTGATCAGAAGTCTACGATGGAAAACACTGCTGTCACAATGTAGGCTTCCTGCTGAATGAGAGGCTGAAGATTCGTATAAGGTATTGGAAGCCATCTCCAATATTTCTGCAAATTTTCTTGAAAGTTGCTTTTCAAATTATAGTGGCGGTAGCATATTGTGCTCGTGTGAACGATGAAGGTAAAAGCGTGAAGGAGAAGATAAATGTAGGATTGAGAGAAGTTGGATTTGTAAAAATGAAGATTATTATGTTTATGAAATTAATAAAGTAAAACAAAAGAGTTATAACTCAATGTGGATGCAGAATTGAAGAGAAAGTGCATGCAAATCATGTGGATTAGAAAATAGGTATAGAAAACTCGTGTTAGTGATGCTGGAAAAAGTTAGAAGAAAATGATATTGGAATGGTCTAAAAATGCATATGAGAAAGATGTGGTTGAAAGATTGAAACGAGATGCCTGCTTAAATGAAGAGTTGATTATTTTTTTTCAATATATTGAAAGAACCGTACAGAAAGTGGATTGTAGACAAGGGCGTTCAAGCTCAAGAATTACTGAATGATATTTATTAAGAATAATGCCATTAATATAAACATATTTTGGAATAAAGAAGGGAAAATCAAAATAGAAAAATTGCCGAACGATTTTATTGGAATCAACTATATTGGAAATGAATGCAGAGGGTTAAACAGGAAAGGGGCAAAAAATGAATACCGTAAATAATCAGAGTGGTGATACAGTCATGGGTTCGTGTGTAGTAAGGATTTTGGAGGAGTTTAGTTCGCGTTTCGAATTAATCATTGCCTTCATCGACCTCACCTTCCTTTTCACCACCAACCCCCACACTGAAGGCTTATCCTCCCTCCGTCTTTACCTCTCTCAGCGTCCTACACGTCAGGTCCCCTAATCAGAATTACTGCTTAATTGGGCCAACTTTGTCCTCACCGAGAATAATTTCTCTTTTAACGAATCCTTCTACCTACAGGTAAAAGGCACAGAAATGGGAGTGATAATGGCACCGTCGTACACAATCTTTTCATAGGCCACCTTAGAGAACCCTCCAGCTCCCACCAAAAGCTCCAAACTCTCCCCTGTGACAGCTTCATTGACGATAACTCTCTCCTCTGTACACACATCGATTCTCTTCTCAAGTTCATTTCATAACTTAATTCTTATTTATTCTGTAAACTTTACCTCTAACTTTCCATCTCCGTATCATTGTCTTCCTTGACACAGCGATCCGACTCCATAGCCAAGATATCATTACTTCCAATTGTATTTAACCCTCCATTTACCAGCAATATTTTCACTACAAAAGGTTCCAATCAATCCATCCCGATCATTCCAATCCTAACTCTATCTCCATCCGCGGGCATCGTATCTGCAAAAACACGCCTTCACTTGACAATCATCTGACCGACCTACGCTCTGCCCTCCGGGAAACGTGACTACCAAGACTAGCTCCTATAAAAAATACTCCTATTCTCCTCACAGCACCTATCGAAGCACAGAACTTCCATATCCGACACAGGAATCAACCTTTGCACGTTATACTTCCCAAAAATACATTGACTAAAGACTTTTTTGAAGGAACTCTATGCTATCATAAAAGGCAGCGACATGACTTACTCTCTCCTGCCCGAATGCCCCTCCATGCCTTCAGATGACCAGCCAACTTAAAATTCGTACTCTAATCCACTTATGCCTTCACACGCTCTTCCATAAAATCTCCTATCCATGACTCACTCCTAAAAATAAAAATACTCCCTTCTTACTCACAATACCTCTTTAAACCCAAGACGTTGGCTTCTACAAATTTGACTCAAAACCAATCAAGATTCTCACTGACATTAATGTATGTATCCGTGATGTAAATGCTATAGATTTCATTCATGATTGATAACCTAACAACCCCTGCCAGACGCCCTCGTGACAGCTTCCTGGGTGTGATGCAGCTGTAGATGTAGCTGAACCCATTTTTTTGTTTTTCGATTTAACCTAAAGGTTGTAGCCTATTTGCCAGAAAACTATTTAACACTTCATTTTTTAAATACGAGCTCTAATCTGTATAATGTAATATATAATGCTACTAATAATTGGCTAGCATATTGTGGCTAAGAAAATGGTTGAAGAAAATAATAATGCATATCATACACATTTATTCTATTGTCATTAATATATATAGGTATTTAGGGTTTCTTAAAATTGCTGTCTCTTAATATACAACGCATTTAAGAGAACCGTAGTAAACTTTTATTTTCTTCTTTTTACATTCTTTGTCACAAATCATTTTTAATAAGAGCCAGGAATTTACTTCTCATTTTACCGAAAGTATATATTTTTTTTAAATGGAGGTTTACATTTTCTTAATTTTCCGACCATTATAATGCCAACTGATTGGGTAATTCGTTACAAAAGAACTAATTAACTTTAGAGATATTTTTACTTTTGCCACGTATATATTTGGTGCGGTGGCTTACTGACATTCTTGGGATTGACGTCGAAGAAATTTTACTTTCATTCTCACGTATGCTTTGCCAGAGGAGAGATGAAAGGTCCTAAATCACATATTAGTATATGTTTTAAGCCAGATATACCCGGCTTATTCGGTAACTACATTCGAAATGGGTATTTTACCTGAGACCTAGCATCATTTTCAGTATCGTCACATTTTGTGAATGTATACCTATGCAATTGAGGTGTCATCGAAGATCAGCCTAATTCATTTGATTAATAGGCGATTACCTAATGTTACTTTATCTTTCGGGCAGTGAATATGATCCGTCCGTCTGACACTCTAAATGGTTCCGTCGTCAGAAAAAGACAAATTTTACTAATAACTAAGGTGTAAATTTCGTTAATAAAAATAAGAAACGAAAGATGTACGATAACTTTTACCTTGGGAACACCTGATATGACTTCGATTGTATTGGAGCTAACCCCAACTATGTAAGTTTGTACGCGATTGCTTAAACAAAATATCCAGCATCTGTTAATTTTTTCTATTCCCTTCAAGCCTGAAACAATTTCTTTTATCTACGCTATAGGCCTCTGACATCGTGATCAACTTTCTATGAGACACATAGTCGAAAGCTTTCTTAAAGTCTAAACAATTCGCCGCCGCTGGACTGGACGCTGAACTCCCAGAGCTCATTATATCATGTACAAATAGTGCAAGCTTAGTAAGGAATTACTTACCCTTGTGGGAACAGTGCAGATTTTCATCAAAAGGTCCTATCTATCGATGTAGTTCATTATTACGTTACAAATCTTATGCTAAAATACCATGCAATAAATTGACGTAAGTAAAAGTGTGTGTAATCACATCCTCCAAATTTCTACTTTTAAGTATAGGTGTTATGTTAGCTATTTTCCTGGAAATTGGTACCATGTGATCCGTAAGGGACTTATAAAATATTTTCTCCACATACGTTGCTAATCTGTCATCATGTCTGTTGCTAATCTGTCATAGGTATTTTATATGCTAACTGGAATTTGATCCGATTGATTCTTAAGGGTTTTTGAATACCGACGGTTTTTCCAATCCACTAGGTGAAAAAGGATAATCCACTAAGTATCAACATGTATTGTACATGCTAACTGGCATTTGATCCGATTGATTTTTCTAGGGCTATTGAATACCGACATTTTTTTTATAATTCACTAGGTGAAATATGCATTTTTGCATTGGTTGGACGAAATGATTAGGTAGGCTTGCGGAAAAATTCTTTTCGCATTAGGCAAAGGCGGTTCGCTTTTTCTCGAAATTCCCTGATACGGCCAAAATTCTTATGGGTTCTGGTTTTATGTTAAACTAATTTTCTTTTTTTGAAATCACTTACTGAACCTTCTTAACATGTTAACATATATAAATTCTTAATGAATTGAGATATGTTAGCATTAAACTGAAAATAATTATCCTAGCTTTATGGTTACAAAATTATTTATATTTTATTTCACTGGAACATTATAATCGAAGGTATAAATGAATAACTTGTAGATATCTTTTTGCTTACCCCCTGTTTTAAAGCTATACCTGCTGGAAACATTTAATGGTATACTTGTATTACGAAATATTATAAAGTAGCTTTGAGGTGAAAATAATTTGACATTCTTGTCTAGTTCTATTGTTGAGGTAACTCAATCATATTCTGGTCTACAATATTTGCATGCATATATTCTTTTTGAGTGATGATATTTGATTTTGCTGCTACGAATTTCCAAACATATAGCACTTTTTTTAACTTATCTAGATTCTGAGATGCAGGTATGCTAGGTTGAGTGATTGGATGGATGTTTATTGTTACTGATAGTTTGGGTTGGGTGGGAACATACCTACCGTATGTTGAAATTACATGGTTAATATATTATCATTTACTTCTCTCATAGTTTTATTATATTATTCACCTTTATATTTAATTTTCCTTTTCGTTGCCGCGTATCATTAACGTTTTGCTTATTTTATTATTTTCAATGCTGTGATTTTTCATTAAACTTAAAATTTGTTCCCTTTATCTCAACTTAATTATCTCCTTCTGGGTATATTTGGGCCAAAAAATGAAACAATCTCGTTTAGTCCTTCAAAAATATGTCTCATGATTACATCAACAAACAAATACTTATGTTTTTAGGTGAAAACATTAAAAATGGACGGAATACCCTCCTTCATATATTTTCCAACATTGAGTGCTCATTTAACATTTTCCTCGTGACCGTTATAATGTTTCAATATGTATTTCACTACTTTTTTAAAATCATTTATTTAGTAGTCATATTTAAGCTAGACACGACTTTTTTTCGTAGAACGGCAACCATGAATGAATATCGTAGAATGAGTGAAATATTTAGGTATATCTGCATACACGATACCATGTAACATTTTCTCCATGAAATGAACGGGCCATGCACAATAAATATGCCGAGGGCACAAAGACAATGTGCTCCCATTAATGCTTCCTAATATTTCTTATCTAATGAGCTACGTTGTCCTATCTCTGAAGAATAAATTTCTATGGACAATTATCCTCCCCCTTTTATGGCCTACACACTGAATTTGTTTCCTATATTATTTTTCCGCCAATCTTCTCCAGTCATTGAGAAGTTATCATTTCTCACTTAGTTCCAGCCAGGTCTGTGCTACCCAGTGCTTACTGCTAATAGATCTTTTCCTGCTAATGGTTACGTATCAATACTACATAATTTTTCTTATACCGATCTATTTTCATCTTAATTGCCAACTGCTGCTCCATGTTTCCGTTCAATACCTATTTTCGGGTGATTTCTCATATTTTTTTTAAATCATCCTTTTTTCGTTTGTAGGTTACAATATCTTATACAGTAAATGTTGCACTTAATAACTATTAGTTTATAATTAACGTACAAATAAAGCTGGTTTATTTCTAAGGAAGTATAAGACATAGGAAGTTACACATACCTCATCGTTAATGAGTTATGGTTGTTTATTTTGGAATATCAAGAAGATATTTACCCTCCCATAGACACAAATATATATTTACTAAACTGAGTTCACAAGATTGAAGTGATTGAGAGTTATACTGTCACCGATTAGCCAAAAAAGTCTTTACTGTATTTAAAATATGTTTGCTTGTTTTTTTTATTTTCCAAAAAAATAAATATTTCGCTAAGCGTAGGTGGTATGTTTGGTGAGAATGGTGGAACTCTGATATCTGTAAACCTTTCTCCCAAAGAAAATGTATTTTCTGCAATATTGCCGGTTTTTAAAGCATGAGCGGTGCTTCATCGGCAGTCTTGAATTAATATTGGTGCGGATGAGCAATGAGGCCAACGTCCCTTTGGAGGCGCTACTTTAGCGTTAACATCTGGTGTGTGTCGGAGTGAAATGGGTCTTCGATCGCTCAAAGGAGGCGATAAAGCCAACGCGGAGGCTGCGGCAGAATATTTGGCGATGTAAGCTCTTTGTTGGAACTGTAATGGCTTGTCATTCAGACGTTTTGAGTTTACTGGGAATTTTTCTGAAGCGTTCGACGGAGATGAATGATAATGGTAACCTATTAAATCGAATGGTCGATTTACTCAAAGGCAGTGATTTTTCAGTAAGGTTATTGAAAGCAGTTAAAGTGCGTCATCCGTTGAAGGAACACGCCTGTCAATGAATATTATATTACTTCATGGATTACATTTTTTTAGAATTAGCAATAAAAAGCATTGTTTAAATAATATATTACGCATTTTTTAAATTCTAAACGCTGGTATCCGGGAAATAGAATCTCGAAGTTCTAATCCTACTTCTAATATTTGTCAAAAATCACTAAAATTTATAAATTCATCCAGTAACAAAATATATTATTAAAATTATCAAAATATATATTTAGCCATTTGAAATTTATTTTTTTTATACTTTTTATGGTCCTCACTCATGTTTACTTAAACCAAACATGAAAATATTGAAAACTACTTGTTTGTTTGGAGGATTTACACTTATATCTGGTAGACGTGGATAAAGTAGAGCAGTGTATAAATTGTTGTTCTATCGAATATTTTATGTTAAGAGGTAAACTATTTTATTTAGACTATCTTTGTGAGAATGCATGGTAAAAAAATGTGAAGACTTTAATGTATTTATATCTTTAATGTATTTGAAAGAACGCGGAAGGCATAGGAACCCAAGAATCAAAAATTAAGTAGCGCATTACCAGAAGCTAAGTTTTCAAGTCATACGGGAGTCTTATGAAACCAGTAGAAAAGGCTGAGAGAAGATGCAAAGAAATGGAAATACATGAAGAAGGGTAACACTGAAATAGCAAAAAAGCAAGTAAATAGGCAATTCGAAAAAAAGACTTGCACCTCATGAATCCGAATGGGAAAACACTATTTGAAGCTGAGTAAAAAAGTAAAGAGGTGGAAGAAATAAAATCAAGAGATATTTAAGGGACCAAAATCTTGGAAAAGGAATTGAAAAAAGATGAAAGCAAGGTGAAAGAAAATGAAAGGGACCACGTAATTTGAGAAGTGATTTCGAAAAAGTGGTGAAAGACATGGAGAAAGGCAAATTGTCCGGAGTGGACAAAATCAGCGGAGGAATAATCAAGGTGCTCGGAGGGAAAGGCAAAGACATCGTGCATGCTAATGTAAAAGGCAGCTAGGAAAGTCATACATTGCCGGAGGACTTCATGATAATTATGTACTTTTCACAACCGAATAAGAAAGACCGAGAAATGCGAGGAGGTGCTTTAAGTCATGTCAAGAACACTATCAGGGATAATCACCCAAAGGATTGCAATAAAAATCAAAGAAAACATGTCCTTGAACCAATTAAGATTAAAAAAGAACAGAGGAACGTGGTAGGCCATTCAACCTATTGACACATGTGCAAACAAATATGCATCTTAGTAAACAACTATATGTGGATGTAATGTACCTTAAAATTTTTGATATTCTGAAGTCGAAAAATAAGTTCAAATTCCTGGAAAAACTAACAATGAGTTGAAGTGACAGAAGAATAATTTATCAACTATACAATGGCCAAGCCACTAAAATAAGAATGAGTGAGGGAAGAAAAATAGGCGCTAAAATAAACAAAGGAGTTGAACTAGAATGCAACCAGCCACCAGCACTATTAAACACATGCTTGGAAGAGGGAATAAATTAAGTTCAAGATGCGAGGAATAAAGTAATTAAGGGCATTGGTGACATAATTAAGTTGCTCCGCTTCTCAGATTTACATCGCAATCATAGTAAGGACTAGAGGAGACCTGCAAGAATCGCTAACGAAATGGATGAAATGCTTCAAGAATGCAACATAAAAATTAGCAATAAGAAAACTGAAATACTAGTGTGCGATAGATAGAAAGTGACAGAGACGTCAACTAACTATAAGGAGAGAAATTAGAAAAATTTGAATAACTCGCCTACCATGGAAGCACCATTGCATGGGATGAGAGGAGCTCGACGGACCATCAAGCGCAGAATATCTCAAACCGTAAAGGCGATTATAACGTAAAGGAAATGGCTATGCTCTCTGAAGATAATAATACAAACAAGCAAGATGTACGTCAATGTATTCGTAAGGAGCGTGGCCCACTATGAATTAGAGATAATGACTAACGGAAAAACAGAGCAGAAGAGAATAGAAACCTTCGAAATATGGTTTTGGAGTTGACTCCTGAAGATCAAATGGAATGATAAATTTGGAAATGAAGAAGTATAAAGATGAGCAGATTAGGAAAATACCATATTGAGCACATTAAGGAGAAGAAGAACCAAATGGTTGGGTTATGCGAAGAGAAACAACGGATTTGCCAGGAACATAATCAAAGAGAAAATAGAAGTGAACATCCCACGGGGGAGACCAAGGGATACAAATGTAGGACATAAAATAAGGTTATAAGAAAGAAGACGTACTGTGAAATGAGGGAGTAGAAATGGGATAGGGAAGAATATAGGCCTTCTGTCTACCGATCTGAAGATTGAAAGACGATGATGAGGAAGAAGCAGTTATATGTGAAATAATGTTTTAAGAAACCCCTTGTTCTAGGTTTAAGTAAGTCTAGTAAGTGGAGAATTTAAAGGAGTACATTGTACTATTTGCACATGATTTTGGCGCGGAAATAGTACAGGGTCCGTTCAATACGTATCGGGACTGGTTCCAAAAATCAAAATTTATTGCAGTTATCATTACAATT
>LYUA01006382.1:1086-11703 GCA_002093875.1 Calopteryx splendens | reverse complement strand
CCTCCGAATTTTGTAAGTACCATTCGGCGGCAACAAAATTACAGTCCACTTTAACTCTCTTTTTTTTTATTACGAAACAGCTGGACTTAAATAATTAATTTAATGGATATTAAGTTTACCACGGAAAATGTCATTTAATGAGGGCGTTTTGCCTGATTAAAAACAGCAATTGTTTTAAACAAATGGATATGAACAATTAAAATGAATATTAATCGACCAAATTCTTTATAAAATTATTATGAACATATATGAAACAATATTTTCTCGTTAAATGATAACAGATGACATTTAAAAAGTCTTATGAATAAAATAATTTGGTCGTTGCCTCTTTTGAACTAAGAATTACCCGGCAGTAAAATCTAAACAAGTTGAATGATAGCTACCTGGAGTATTAAATGGGATGAAGCGGACAATTTGTACCTTTTCTTCTTCACGAATTTTCTCTGTAACCAAACCGCAGCCATCAACCAATTGGTTGGATTGACTTAAAAGCTGTGAATTAAACTTACCTGGAACATAGCAAAATGACTTGTGAAATGCACTTATATGGGTTTTTGGGCTAGTTACATTTTTAGCCTTCCAGAATTCCCAGAGAGATCTGATACCAGGAAAACACAGAGATTGGTTGAAGTTGGAGCGTCCATAAGAATGCGTATAATAACCCGGGCCTCACGGTCATCAGCAGAAAATTCGTGAATTTATAATAGAATATTTTTTATTGCCTCAAAGGAAGAGTAAGAAAAGTTCCTATGTTATTAAGGCTGCTGCTTAATTTTCGCTTGTAGAGAACATTTTTATATGCTGTCATGTCCGTAAAATATATAATTTAGCCCCTCATTTAAAGGGTGCTTTCAGATTCAAATCTCTATGGAAGATAGTCCCGGCGCCAAGCACCCCCCCTTGGTACCCATAACGATATTGATGTATCACCCATGACTCCAGAAACCTCAGAAATCTAGTAGCTTCACGTGGAAGATGCGGTCATTTGCTTCGTCCGCTTCCCTCCAACACACCTCCTTCTCTCCCTCGTCGCCCTCGTACCACTCACCGCGGCTTAGCAAAGTAGACCTCAGTCCCCGTTATACTCACTTTTGTCACCCAGGCCTCTCTCGTTCTCCGCAGGGGCAAAGTCCACATGCGGAGACTTTTGTTCCTCCAGGTATGATTATCCTGCTCCGAATTCGCTCCAATGGACCGCAGTGTGGCGATCCTCGTTCCACGAAAACCCGAAAACAAATAATATCTCGCGGAGTTCGGTCACACACAGAGGAGCAGTTATTCTATAATGACCTATGTCAAGACAAGGAGGGGAGGTGATGCCGAGTTCACACATATGTAATTGTGCTGTATGTGAAGTAGTGCTTCGTGCCTTGCATTATTTTTCTTACGATTTAGGATTGAATATGTTCTTCATGGATTTCCGAAAATTTTTCACGTCACCTACTTAAAACTATGTTTAATAAGAAGACCACATTTCACAAATAGAAACCCCTTATGTCACACGCCAAACACGCAATTACTTCTAAATAGGATGCATGACTAGATCCTTTTTAAAGGATTTGAATTTCTTAGTGGTAGCAGTCAAATATCCAATGGTATTGCTGTAAAAAATAAAGAAATGTGGTTCTACAACTAGTCTACGTGCATAGTTTCGTTGTTGTGAGAACATTTGAAAAAGTAATTAAACGAAACTTTTTAACCCTGAACTAACTACCTCAATTATTCATAAAATTCTAGGGGGGTGCAAAAAGCACTGCGATATGGTAGACTGCAAGTATACATCCTCCGCGATGCAAGTAAGATTGAAATAATTCATAAATGGCTGGTGATTTTGGCCATGTATAAAATTTTCTTGGAAAATACGTGAAGACTTCTTACACGTAAATAACATTGATACCCGTTGTCTTCTCGCCGGTTAAACTCAGTCGTCCCCTTATTTCCCTTTTCAATTATAAATCTAGAAGGAAATTACATTGATGATCTAATAGACATGAGTAAATATTTCTATTAAATGTGACTAGGGTTTAATACACGATTCATATTTTGTGAGATTCACGGATGTTTTAATTGAATGAATTTGTTAAAATATATTTACTATCAAATTAGTGCTTTGGTTGCTGCTCCACCCATTAGACCTAGGTATTGCGGTGACAAGTTATCCAATGATATCTCAAACCATACATAGATATAATGTGGAAAGAACTTCAATAGCAGAACTCTAACCGTCGTATAGGGCATTAAACTGTGTTCTCCTTGGCGTTTTTCTTTCAGGTCGGGATAAATACCACTATCTTACTATTACCATGCTCTTCTCCACTCTTTATAATCCGAATAAAGTTGAAATAAACGCCAATTTTAAAAATGTGCAAATGATCTACAAAGTTGGGTTTCTACTTAAACTATCAAGCATGGTCTGAGAAAAACCGTTTAGTTTTGAGTCTAAATCTCTCCAGTCTTCACTCATCAAATTGCGTTTTTTTTCTCCGGTGAATCTCTCCTGACGTGAGCACAAAAGATGGCCGCTGTACAAGCGTATGGGATTGTATGAAGAATTTGAGGTATATATACAAAAAGAGGGAGAGAGAAATTAATTTATGGTACCTCGGCGCCAAATAGACGTCTCATCTGGAAAACAACATGTGCCATCCTTCGAATCCTCTCCAGCCTCTTATTAATTGAAATCTGAGAAAAAATTCCTTGATTTAGAACATCCCAAGCGACACATAAATGTAATGGAAACATAAAAGGGAAATCGTTCTGTACGCATCGATGGCATTAAATAATTGAAGATATTTTCCTTCGAGGATTCACTCCGTCGTGGACTTTGATGGAGAAAAGTTTCTTTATCTCCCCTGCCGGCGTCTTTAGATTGAGATCACCTCGGTTGATCATATCAGATCAAATTTTCAGCCTGAAGTCTTCTGGAGGACAGGTGATGAAACTGCAGTCCATCAAACTCAGTGAACCTGTGAATCTCGAAAAATGAATGTCTTTATTCATTATCTTATTTTACTCTCTTATCTCCTTTACTGCTGCGGAATAAGGGATATTTGGCCTGCTGAAAATATCTAATGTATGTGTAGATATGTGAAAACTGTGTTTTTAAATATTTTCCCATATTTCTTTTCGCCTGAGTAGCTTTTTTATCTTATGCTTAAGTGCAACCAAAATTATTATTTGGGTTAAGCTAAGTTTTGTACTCGTATATAGTTTTGGATTTATTATTGGAATACTACCTCCATCAGCATATTTGAACAGCCTACGAAGTCTCAATGTGGGTAGAAAATATTATCTGATGCATTACATACTTTGGTACAGGGTAGAAGTTGAGCGCACCAAAGTTGTGCGCCACACCGCACTCAACTTTTATATACTCGTGGAGAAATATGAGTTCAGAGGACGAGTACTAGTCGACTAGGAGTACCTTCCCCGCATGCCCTTCACTCTTCCCTCGATTAGGGGATTCAGTAACTCACAATGTCTCAAAATCTCTTCAATACGTTATTCCCTAATTTCCGTTACAGCTTTACCGTGCATCTTCTTGTCTTACATCACCATATTTAGAACATTTTCTTTAGCTATTTTTTTAACTTAATTTTTCTAATCTTCTCTATAGTCTTACAAGTTTCTAATATTATTTATTTCACTTGTCTCAAAGGACACGTTTTTGAGTCATACGCCATTATCCACGCTTTTCATTAACGTCTCTATTAATTGTTACTGCACGTATTTAATCAGTGAACCTCTTTCCTCTTTGAAATTGCAACTACACTTGTCTACGTAATTATTCTCCTGTTATAATTTATTCCACTTCAAAATATCGCTTAACCTGTAAACCTTTTGTACTTACTTAGCTGAAGCATTCCTATTTTAATTATTAACACAGTATTTATACTAATTAGGCACATCGTTCTTTCCTATTGTATATTCTTGGTCCAATTTTGGATATCGGGAGATGGAGAAATTCACTTGTGTTTGTGATGTACTCAACAAAACCTTGCTATCATTTAGCTGTCTTGGAAAACTAATGTATGATCATCTGCCTGGTGAACTGACTAAATACTCCCTTCCTGATTCACTCCCAATTTCTTTGAATATTTCTATGCCATTTTTAACATTTCCTCAGCATGTATGGTAAATGGGTAAATGGTATTTGTAATAACGGATATCCCTTACTGATTCCAACCGAATTCTCTATCTGCTCCATTTATATCCACTATGTATAACTACATAATACCCGTACGTGCCACTGCTGGAATGTGTGGCAGGGTTTGAGTCCAATTCAGGCTCGTACTAAAGGAATAGAAATATTCAAACTGGTCACGCATCGCATAAAGAGACAATAATAATACTAATAATGAAATAATAATACTAATAATGAAATAATAATACTAATAATGCAATAATAATAATAATAATAATGCAATAATAATACCCATACACATTACCATGAGCGTCACATACTAGCACTACACATGAAGGTTAACGCGCGAGTACGCTTTATACTAAAAATATTAACACATGCAAAACCAGTACTACATACTACTACTTCATACAATAAAGACAACATGTAAATGAAGCAGCTTATGAATAACTGCAGACAAGTACACCAACGTTCAGATACAACTACTTTTACACTTTCCACCATACCTATCCTGTCATCCCTATACGCTGGTGTCGCATGACGCATGTTTCACATGATATACACGCATGTGAAGAATAAGTTGCTTATTGTATGACTCCCTTCTTATAAAAAAATTATTAACTTTATCAACCACATCTAATTCATTTTCGAAATACATGAAGCACATAAATGTGTCCTACTCACCTGCTGTACCCTACCCAACCTTATCTTTAATAAGATTTTTACAATATAGCACTATTTTCTATTGTTTTTTCAACCTTTACGCATGAGAAATTGTTATTACATTAAAATCGAGAAGATTTTACTTCCTGATTAATGGCCCTTTGATTTTTAACAGTATATATGGTCCATTATGTATTCATTAAAAATAAATTTAAAAAATAACTTTTAATTTAAGCTGTTGCTAAGATAATAAGTGAAAGAGTTGTGCAATACGTATATTATTAGTACTGAAAATTAAACTCGAAGAAAAAGCAGTATAAAAATATTACTTAAACAAGAATAATCGACTAAGTGTTAATTTCCTGGACCGAGGAATAGTAAATTGAACATGCATTAGTTATTTCTATTGTTTCTAGTATTTCCATTTAAAATCAGTTTTTTCTTCACTTTAGTGTTAAGGACATGACCTCTAGAGTTGATATCTGATGTCCATAAGGATTCAGAAAAATTTAAATATGCATAACATGATTAGTTCTGTATATTCACTGAAATTTAAAATTAAAGTAGTCTTTACCCTGCATGATGAGTAATTTCGGTTTACAGAAATTTCAGGCAATTATGTCACAAAAAAATTGATGCACAGCGTAAAAAAACATTGAATAAAACCCCTCCTGCCACACGTCCTCACGGCAGCTTGCAGGGTACTATATAGATGCAGATTTCATTAGGTTTTGAGGATATAGATTGAATTTCGTAATGAGCACAAGGTCGAGAGCATACTCTTGTGGCGTTCAAGTAATTATTCACTTCAGTATTTTCATGCTTCTAACCTGCATATTTGCAGTTATTTAATTTACATTTTTCAACTATCCAAATATTGATTTAGGAAGCAACGTGAATAGAGTTATAAGGAAATGCCATGATCAACTGTAGGTGTATTTGTTAAAATTGTTTCGTTATAACTCTGGTGAAATAATATGTTTCATATTTCACCCACGCATAAATGGAAAAACACATTTTTAAAAATTCCTTTGGTGTATGGGGAGCTTAGGATATCGTAACACTTTAACTTGTTTAAATGCAGGAGCACACCTATAAAATAACGCGTCCTCACCGCGAAAATGTGTGGATGAATGAATGAATGAGATATTGAGGGAGAGAAACTGGTTATAGGTTGATCCTTGGGATCAAGCACACACGTGTCCACCAAAGTAGGCCCACGCACATATTCGATGGATCAGGAAAGAAAACTAACGGAAGAAAAAAGCTATTTACATTGTTAATTTTTCTATCTTTCCATGGGGCAAGAAAATATTTCACTATTCTGTGTGTTCCTATGTGGTCAATAATTTAATAATTGTTCTCCATTTATTCCTTCCGTTTCCGATGAAGTGTCCATCAAAATTGGCAATCGTGCACGGAATAAAATAACATTTTATGTTTTTCACGCCGCGAAATGTCCATTACCATGCAAAGCCACTAGGTACACCGACGATGTAAAGGTTTAAAAAAAATAAAATATTCATTATTGACGCATAACGTTTTTGTGAACATTTGCTTCTGCTGACGTATGGCGGTCACAAAATAGTGCACCATTAGTCTTATTTTTTGGAAAAACGAAGTCATGGTGCGGTGATTGCCTTGCGCCCACGTTATTTTCCGAAAATATCCTCAGGAGTTGATTGGTTGGTTGGACGGGTGGGGGAGATCCTGGAGGGTAAATGTTACTGGGGTCCGCGAGAGGGGGGAGTTTGTCTTTGGGTTGGAGGAAGAGTACCTGGGTCGGGGCTACGGTGAAGGAAAGAAGAAAAAACAACCTGATTAGTGGCGTTCTATCGCTTTAATTTGTCCCTCTTACCCACCTAATCGTGTAAAATTACTGCCACACGAGAAGCTTTCAAAACCACATTTTATTTGGGACGTCATTATATGGAATTGGTAAACTAGCGGAAGGAGCTTAAGCGGGAAGGGTTGAATATTACATGACAACGAAACGAGGGATTCTGTAGCAGCGTTTGAGCGCGGTTTCAGAGGGTCACTAGTGTAATTAATATCATTCCCTTAAACCAATTAGAAACATCCTGATGATTAAGTTGGGAACGGATATGCGCGCGATATCTTTCACAATTTGTCAATTTATATCCATGAATAGTAAGGCCGTGGATCAGTAATGGAATGCAGATTGATGTGGAATCAGAGTTCTTGAGAATAAGCAGTAGCTAGTTGGTGTTCTGTCATCCTGTCACATCTTTTCAGGACTTGTTAAAATGCAGTTCACTGTCAAAATTTGTTTAGGGTGCTTATGAGATCTTTCTATCATTTTTGGAATGAAATTTGGACATCTCTTTTTTATCTTTTCCCAATTCATCTTGTTTTAATCACAATAATATACAAATACACTGGAATTCTAAAGGCAGTAGAATAGCTGAAGTGCAATACCCGCGCAGAAAATCGATAAAACTCGATTCATTAACTCCGTTTCAACTACTTGCACACAACTTGCAACTGAAATTTAACCCATTTTCTCGTAAAATTTGTTTCCATGTACTAAATATGGATGATGTACTTAATAGAGAGTAAAGTACTCAAAGTTTTATCTTTATATATACTTAATTGGCATTAATTTTTTTCTTATTGTGACAGCTGCCGCGCTTGTTACTGGATGTGCCACAGCTTCTATAAGAATAGTTTCCTCGTTTCGTTCTGATGTTTTTGTATGCTTATATATTCCAGATATTTTTAAAGTGTATCTTTTCTCCAAAATTAATTCATTAACTTCTAGAATGTCTTTTCGTGGACCATAAGTTTTTTTTCTGAAATCCACCATGCAACGCATCCATCTTCGAGGATTTATGTAATCCTTCCTCTTTGTCTTAAGGATGATCCATAACAAAAGGAATAGATATCCTTTCGAGTATAGAATAGGCTATAAATAATAAAAAAATATTGCCTTTGAAATCGAAGGTAACAAGTTTTTCCTGTGATAATTCCAACAGTGAGTGAACAAAAGCAAAGCCAGAAAATGAGGAAGAAGTGTCTAATTCCCATTCCAACATCTCTCTCTCTCTCTCTCACACCCATTCAAGGACACATGCGCCCCTTTCTCATGCACCCTTGGGTTCATGTGATATTGCAAAAGAAGCTATTCTAATGGAATTATCTCGCACCTATCTATGACTATCCTATTTACCAGCTCGAATAAATGTTCACTTTTCCTATCACCAGCACGGGAAACATTTTTAAAATTCCTATAATAGTTGATTTTAGTGGTATTTTTGGCTTCCTAGTGTTCGTGAGTACAGAACCGTTATTCCCAAGGGAAGTTAAAACGTGAGATCGTCAGCGTCTTACTTCAGAATTGATTGACCCCATCCTTCTTCTGCCCGACATTCTGTACAACTCCTTTATAAATAGTGCACTCCCTGTTGAACTTATTATCATATGTTTTGAAAGCACATCGGAGCAAAATATTTTCTGGCTATATCTTTCCTCAACTCCCAATATATTCTAAATCTACATGATTCCATGCAAAAAAAAACTAAGGTGTATGGAAGAGGGCATTCCCACACCAAATTTTCAGTCAAAATTATACGTCATTTTGCGACATAAGTGACAAACAGGGGGGATTGAAAATTCAAGCGATGGAAGAAATTCTAAAGACAGAATTACCAGCACTACAATTTCCAAATATAAAATATTACTAAAGTGAGCGAGATGAGCTGCTGTGATATTATATTTTACTGTTCATTGTTATTGGTATTTATTCTAATCTCTTATCATTAAAATTTTCCGTGCCACGGTACTTCTCTCTGATATTATTTTCGGATTGTATTTTACCGCAGTGCAACCGGGATAGAAATACATTATTAACATTATCTGAATAGCAGCCTCTAATTTATGTAAGAGTTTTTAAATATCATTTAACCATCAGTTTGTGAGGGACTCTGAACCTCTTTCTTCCAATAATGAACTAAAGATACTATAAAACATTTAAAGTATTATCTTCTCTTTGCTGCACACAATCTGATTCGAAAATCAAACACCACTTGACGAGGATCTCATATAATAGAAGCATATTCTAAGTGAGACCTAAATAGAGACATATTACATCACTCTTTTAGCCTCTTGTAGGATTTCCCCAGTATCCTTTCAATAAATAAAAAAAATTGTTCAAGGGTTCTCTCATATTCCCCTAGAAAATGTTGTGGTAAGAATTCTCCCAAGCATTTAATAGTCTACAATTTATTTTCCAATATCTGTGGAAATATAGACGCACGGGGTTGAACTAATCTTTTTTCAAATTGTTCTTCTATATGCAATTCAATGACTTTACTTTGAAATTCCAAGGGTTGCAGAAGTTTTGTATTTTATTTAGGGCATCAGCTCATTACATGCAAACATGCAAATGTAATGTGTCTGTAAATATGCAGATACAAATATGCTTGTAAATGACTGCATCTTCAGCGAAATGATTTTTTTTCGTACTATTACCAAGGAGTTCGTGGCGTTTATGTAAAGATCAAAGATGGACGACGATGACATATCCCTAGGGACCTGGTGTTTGATTTTACTTGGAGCTAACAAAACTTTTATCCTTTGCATTAAAATTTTATCTATTTCATTAGCCTGCAATTTCGTGAATAATCTATCAAAGGAAATTTGTCGAAATCTTTGTTAACGTTTAGAAAGATTAATTCCCTGGAACATTTTCTACCAAGGTCAAAATGTCATGCAGTAAAAGTTCAAGCCGGATATCGGATGACAACCCTTAAGGAAATCATGTTGATTTTCATCAAAAAGTGAGAAAGGTCTGCAGTTACACGGATCTCCCAATCACCGCTTTTAAATGTGCCTGGTTAGCTTTTTTTATCTGTCATTGAGTACATTGTAATCTGCTCGGGAATTAATGAATATTGTCTCCAAGTATGGTCCTAATTTTGACATGAGTTTATTTTATATAAGGCCAAGTTTTGGATTTCGGGTATTGGGTTGGATGAACTGCATAGGTAGATAGTCCCTATTAAAGTTTATTGGCAAAGTTGATGCCCTCTCCATTTCGCTAATTCTTTAATTGATTTATTCTCTGAACTAGGGGGTCTTTCTGTATATTTTACCATTCTCGACCAATTTCTAGATATATACAATGTAGACGACGCATCTGAGACAGATTTTAAGTTATATAGCTGAAAAATGAGGAGATATATGTTAAGGGTTACATACCTACCTTCCGTTTAAACAGAAATCACTCAATGATGCGGCTGAGGACTTGGAAAGGAGAAATGGTACACACAGCTAATGATAGGACCTTTGGGGTATAATTTGAATACGAAGTCTCTCGGTAAAAATAAATTTGAATGTGAACGAATTACTCCATTATTATAGCAACGCTGGTATAAGTTATGTACATATCATTGAGTAATAGAAAAAATACGCAAAATTTGCGTGTAAGCTACATGTTACATCATCTGCAATAGCGAGGCAAATCACTATTGACAGATGCCAGAAATAGGTTAGGAAAGGCACATTTTCATCAAATACCCTCTCATTAATTTGGGCGAATCGGAAGCACGTATAAACGTGGGTTGAGCATATTTTCATGCATAATACTCTTCGAATATAATTGGGGTGCGGGTGTATAAGTTTGGGCGGGGTGGGGTTTAATTGCCACCGGCGGTCCATAGGCCTCATTTGAGTGCTGGGATCAACGGATAAATGGATCCAGATCCCCCCGTACATTCGCAATCCCCTTTACGCCTCCTCGAGCAGTCTCCCCAACCGTCCTCCGCCACATAATTCCCCCCCCCCCAGTT
>LYUA01006343.1:5220-24362 GCA_002093875.1 Calopteryx splendens | reverse complement strand
AGCATGTTTTGCCTCCTTTATGTGGAAAGGTCAGCCCGCCTTGTCGTTGCACTGATATTCGTCGGTTGCCGGAGATCTGCCTTCCATCTTCTACTGTGCATGTATTCTAAGTTGAAGTTTTCAGGTGTTTTATCTACCTCAATCGCTTCTCTTATTAATCTCGTATATCATTGCTTCTCTTTGGCTATTACTCTTACCTCATAAAATTTTACGTCTTATCCTGTCATCTCTTTCACTCGCTTCAAACACCCATTTATCAGCAAGCCTCACTGATGTAGGACCTCACGAAATAACTTGGTATTCCGTATACTCCTTCGAATAGACTTAGCGAAATTTTTCCCATGGGCTTAATCAAATTGTCGGTTATCTCCGTCACATAGTTGGATTTGTGAAGACATTTTCTTCCACTGGATTCTGGCAATCTTTTCGGTGGTTCCTGCGATGGCGGCGTATAACTCTAGGCTCCTGTCCTTTCGGTTTGTTAGCCTCTCCGGTCCTTTCCTACTCATATTCGCCTTCGACCCGAAGACGGTAGCAGGAACGCTGGCGTCACTGTTGTCTCCCTAAGCCAACGAGAGCGATGAACATCTGAGAAGAAGGTAGAGATCATCGAATCTACACTGTGGAAATATAACGACCGAATAAATAGTGGCTTCAAAATTCTCCGGGGAAAACACCACCCTATTTAGCTTCAAAATTATTTACTTTTATCTTCTACTAGACTATCTAAGAACGAACTCATAGTTCTAGCTTGAATGGGATTGACAGAAATACACTTCGTTTTACACGTCACTATTTTGTGCATATGTAAAAGAGTTGATTTTATTAATTATTTATTCAATAAACAATTATAATTAATGTTTCACCTATTCACGAATGACAATAAAGCATAATTCCATAATAATTAAGTAGTTGCCATAGCGTATTAATATGAGCTAGTAATGAAAACTTCATAACGACTGGTAAATATATGGTATTCGTTGTACGTATATCGGACTTAAAACACCTATATAATCAATCATATGTTTAGCGGTAGTTTAAATTTTTGCTTGCTTGAATATTATATGGTATATTCTAGGGCATTTTATTAGATCACATAAAACAGTAAAATAAGTTAAGTTAAGAAGGCAGTGTGCTTGGATAAGAAAGCAAAAGTGTTTGAGAAATGGGTTCCAAAATAAATCCTCAATCTTTTTTTTCAACCCTAAAGAAAACGAATTCTAAAATGCAAATTCAACGGAAGAATAATTTATGGGAGTATTTCCTTGAGCCCTTAAAGACTCACTGCTCGGTGGCTGCGATGCCGGCGATTCAAAACGTTATAGACGTCTGTGCTTCTTACAGATTTTTCAGGATGATTTCTGAATTTTCAAAGTTCAAATCTTTCATTAAGTCATCTAAGAACAGGCACAAAGAGAGATATAATTTGACGTGCTTGCAGCAGTGCCAAATCTCGAGTCGTATGCCGTGTCCCGACAGCTTTCAAAGACTTATCTCTATTACAGCTTTTGACAATGGAAACTCGATGCATTTTCCAAATACGATACATAGATTATTCCCTACTTTTAATCATCTATTAACGCTTTTCAGACTTTTTTCTAACCATTTTTCATATTAAAGATGCATTAAAAAAATGACCATGACCAAAAAAGGATATTATGAAAAATCAAACCATTCAGCCTTTTAGGCCGAAATATTCCGTCTAATTACAAGGCTTTCAGGTTGGTGGACTTCCTGATTTTATTTCATTTTCTTTTCAGCTGTTTTTACTTCAATATTTTGTTCTTAAATCATCAAGATTTGATCATTTCTTTTTACCGATCATCCTGAAATCCCACTCATTCCTTTGCTATGCCTTAACACTGGGAATATCCAATTTGACGCGAAATATCAATTCTATTCATGAATTCGGTCGATAGGCCCAAAAAATTATTTTTAGGAAAATTTTCTTCCTTTTGGTTATCCGTAACTCGTAAAATTAAAATTTAGAAAATACTCAAAAGTTGCCGCTCACTCCGTTAGTAATTCCAACGTCATCTGAGAGTCGAGGTTCGCCCAGTACCGTTGGCTCGGTCTGGCAAGATAGGTCGTAACCACCGAACCAACTTGTGATGCAACAAGTATGGGCCCGCCCCTTTAGCGAAAGGGTTGAACGCTTCAATTTTTAGCCACCTATAACTCGGAAGCTAGAAAACAAACCGAGTATCGCAATTTTTTTTACCTCTCCCATGTTAACTAGCCCATTATTTTTCGGTGACCGCTGCTCCTCAACTTTTGCATTTCCAAGCGGGGTGAATTGCAGGTCAATTACATTGTACAATTGCAGTCAATAAATTATAATCGGTTTAGCACTTTTTGTAGTGATGACTTTCAGAACTACCACTACTGCTGCCCAAAGAGTCGATTTTACTCTGACACACAACATTGTTGAAGATAGCATGATTTAACTCCAGAGAGCGCTAGAAATAACAGTGTACGGACGTCCCTCTGAGAATAAAATTTGATCGCTTTTCAGTTTAATCTGCCGGAAAAACTAGATCATTTATTTAAAATTTCGGAATGTGGAGAGAAATAATGTTCACTCAGGGCTGTGTATGCTATATAAAATATATATATACTATAGATTGGCGATAGTTTAATCAGATTGGCAGAGAATTCCCCCAATACCCCGACCATTAACTGAACTTTCCTGGGATAGATTGATCATGGTATTTCGATACACATGTCTCATAAACTACTCATGCATAGTATTCTCTAAGAATCGTAGTTGTCCCGGAATACCTTCTCTGTAATTTACAGCACCAGTGTCTCCTATAGATCTGCTGCGATGTTTCGATCGCTAACAATGAAGCGGGACAGTGAAATTAAAAGTTACGCAACAGTAGTCATTGCGCATGGAACTCGACGGATGCTATTTGCATCATTTAGGATAGGAGGGTAACTAAGCAGATTAAGAGAGTCGAATGGCAAAGGTATAACATGGTACTCATAACAGAAGGCGACAAGTAGTACGACCTCAATTGACAAATGATATGGCTTAAGCTGTTCTGTTAATTGCACCTGAAGGACTCTTCAAATAGCAACTAAGCTAGAGACAGCAATACCGGTGAAAAAAAACCGTCAAGGGTCACCTTCTAGGAGTCAGTGCAGTCAGTGCTCGAGGCGACGCAGAGCCCATTTCCGATACTTTGAGGTCAAATACTCCTGAGAGCATTACATCAGTCCAATATAAGTCATTACTGCCTGTGCTTGTTTTTAACTTCCAAAATTCCAAAAAACCCATTGCAGGATGGCCAAGAGCTTTCATAAAATTGCGGATGTTATCAGTTTTAGTTATGTTACCAGTAAAGTGAAGACCGTAAGAGAGGTCAAAAATGATCTTTAGAACATAACCCATTTACAAGCGAGGAATGGAGATGGGACTCCGAAAACTGGGATGTCTCAATATGAAGTTAACTAATGCGAAACATTCACTAGGTATATAAAAATAATATTAAGCATTGCAGCGGGTGGCTCCGCTAAAGTTACTGCCGCGGTATTTCCCGGAGTTCTATGAAGTTCAATGCTTAACTTAACTTTAGGTCATTTATAGGTATTCACTTCTTTTCGGAATGACTCCACTTTTCCACATGTTATATATGGATTTGTAACTGACGAAGTGGTAGTCCTACTCACTCGCCATTTCAAAATTTGAATGAATGAATGGCAAAATGACATGAAAAAGATTTGGCTCGAGTGGCACTTCGTCCATACACATAAATATTATTTCAGAAAAGGGGAGTCTTATTAACCCATTAGGAGTGGGAGAAGGTCGTAGAAATCAACCACCAATAAGGCTAATTGAATTAAGAGAGTAACTGAAGGAATTACTGGGGTCCAATGCCTCCTGGCAGCGTGTTAACATTTTTCTTTTGATGTGCCAATGCGTTGAAGCGATCCACCGTACTAATTTTTTTCTGAATTATTCCACGGTATGCTCTCTATTAAGCTTTATTATAATTCTTTAATTTACTTGAAATTCAAATCAAATATTGTAAAAATATGACAAACCAATCGAGATATTATAAGCACAGGATTCAATAAAGAAAAGGTAAATCGATCACTGGTGATCCTGTAAAATTTCCGAATCCGTGAAATGCATTGGTTTTAAAACCAATGGAGAGATAACGTGCCAACTGTAGAAAACAAGTACCGATTCTTATTGGATACTTATAAATCCAACTTCATGGATTAAATTTAGGTTTTTATCTGCAGATAATTACGGGGATGTTGTAACATAAAGGTACTTATTCCCATTTGTAATGGAAAAAACTATCGTTACGTTTCCATAAATGTGATTAGTATCCTATGAAGGAGAAATTCAAAGGTGATTTGTGTAATACTCAAATTTCAATCGTTAAATTCCATTTCTAAGCTGCATTGAGTTTATATTTATTTCCTGCATACATGCAAAAAGCCAATTTATAGAATTACACTTCCATCGTACGTTCTAAATAATAGACATTGAGCGAAGAGAAAATCAATCGATTTTAAGAATTCGGAAAAAAACAAGATTTAAAAAATCAATAAAATGATGGGTGTAACACAAGTGTATTTCAATAAGCACACTTTGATAACAACGAACTACAGAAGCTTCGTTGGCGACCTTTGACTTCTGCCTTAGCAGAACGTTTCTAAGACCATTTGTGCCCTTTGGCATGATATTCGGGTAAAGACTTGGTGTGAATTAGAAAAGTGATCACAAAACTATGCATCAGGACGATCAGGACTTTAGGGGATGGGAAGAAATACGCTTGGGGGAGTGTTAAAACTATAAAATAAAATGTAAACATATAAACGTAGAAGTTCAGTTTTATTATCACTAAATTCCAAATCCTGCCACAGTCCACACACTCGTAATTAGGTTCCATTAATAAACCTCCACACTCATTGTACTTACTTTATCTCTCAGGCGTAAAATATAAAGAACCCGGGTTTACAATTGTTTATTTCTTTCAGTTAGTGACTTGTTTTCCTCTAACGGCACTTCTGGGAGACGCATGAAATAATTATGCAATAAAGGAAGGAGTAAAGCAAATAAAGAACGCGAAAGAAAGGAAGAGAAAGAGTCAGTTTCGACATGTACTACACGCAAAGAAATGCGCAAAGGACCCCTAGAGTATGATTCCATTTCAGAAAAACGGTTTGAGGTTGACGAGTTCTGTAACTTCAAAAGGGAACTTAAAAGGGATCGGAAGTATATCCCCTAGATTTGAAAATCCGGTAAACACAAAGAAGCTGCAAAATCCCCACAATTCGTGATGAAACATTGACAAATGTTCGCTAGACTTTGGGCACTATCCAATTTTCCTCACTAAACCCACCAACTGAGTTCAAAAGCGTCTCGTTAAACACTCTCAAAAGAAAACACTCACAAAACATTCTCAGAATTATGAAACCACCATCGATTGGAAATATTTGACTGTTGACAAATCGAGAGCGGTAGAAACATGTCTAAATCATATATAAGGAGGAATGAAACGCGTGAGCAGCGCAAAGAGCAAAGAAACAAAAGAGCGGCGACTAGGATGTTACCCAATTGGGTAAATAGCCCTTGATAAGAATCACAAGGAGAAAAACAAGCTTGACAGGGGCACGGGGAAAAGAAATGTTAAGGTATGATAAAGCAGAAATGTATCAAGAGTGATATTGGAGAATGACGCAATCCCCGAGATTTTCCTTTTGCACATTTGTTCCTAGGAATGTGAAAAAATAGATGAGGAAATAAAGAAATAGAAAAAGTGAAGACAGCTTTTAAGAGAAAAATATCTTTGTCCCACGAAAATAAGGAGAATATCTTTCACAAAACGTAAAACAGTAGAGGTAGGAACAACAGTTTACACAAAATAAAAAAATATCGATAGTGGTGTAGATTTAGCAGTCCGGTAGGAATAACATACGATCGACCGACGCAAAGAAGGGAGATTAATGAAATGCTGAACTTTCATAGGAGTAGGCGATGAATGATATCTATGGAAAACGGAAAATATCACATACTTAACTTTAATATCCTCTCTCCTTCCATTTTCCTTCGTATAACCAACATATAAGAACGGAATGATTATTCTAAAAACTTCTTAACACAACTAGTTTCTTTTGGAACAAAATAGGATGATGCCGATACATCCTTTAAGGTAGACAATTTTTACGATTAAATAAATACACCTCAATAAAATAAGCAACCAATGGCAAACTTCAAAGTTTTGCAAAAAGATTAATTGAAAATTTCGTCTTCCTGTTAATGAAGTAGGTGGTTCCAAAGTTTTTAAGTGGAATCATACAACAGAAATCCAAGTCCATTTCTTGTACGTAGGTATAATAATCAAGAAAAACAGAGACACACGTATGTTCTTGAATTTTCCGTGGTAAAAAATCTCATTTCCGAGTAATGTACTACACTACTGAGAAGTTGTCTAAGAGAACTGATCTGTCAGAAATTGAGATTTTTCTTTATGGTCTTTCTCTGTTCCATTCTATCATACAATCGCATTCTTCTCCCAATGAGATTTCAAAAATAAATTATTCAACTATCACATTATAAACTAGATGGAAAATATAATGCTGAGACATGAATAAAACATTTCAAGTCTCATTGGATAAAACTGACTTCGACGTACGTATCCATCGTAGAAAATTTATGCAAATAAACTCGACACAATAGAAGAAGACCCGAATTTTAAAAATCCACTTGGATAGAGCATAAAGTTTTGATATACATTCATTTTAATGCATCCATAGTTCGTCATTTTCAACATTGAGGGAACAACTCGCCAACAGATTGGTAGACTGAACTAAAGAGGATAAATTAGAGACCCCTTCCAGAAGTAACCCAGCATATAGCGAACACTCTTACCTCATAACTATTCATGACTAATTTGAAAGCATAATTAGTTTAACTGATACTAAGAATAAAAATTAAAGCCAAAAGATATACCATTAGCACCTATTTTTCCACTAAATCTTTGTCTTCCCTCTAGTATCTTCTCTCTCTTCATGCGTTAGTGCCATCACATCAGCTGGCCATACAATCAGATATCGATTCTTTCCTGGAAATATCTTTGTTTTTTCCGTGTTCTCTTACAAGAGGCGAAGAAAAATTCAATCGGCAAGCGGGAGATTACGTCGACTTGAGTATTCCATTCCGATTTAAAACTCCAACCACGTTGAATCACCAATCATTTCTTGCATTAAATTAAAAACGTATAAATGAGCTCGAATCCCTTACGCAACCTAATCTTGTAAGATTGAAGAATACTATGATTTTTAAAATCTAAAACTTCCAAAATAAATTTCGGTTCTCAATGGTAGTTCATATTTCGGGGTGGTTCATTGGAAATTTAGGGTAGAAGGGATATTGCAGCAACGTCTTTGCAATGCGCGTGTTTTTTTTGCGCAGGGGTACATGTGACACGTGAGTCCAAAAATTTGAGAAGTGACATAGAGAACATACATATGTTAGTATACGTGTATTCCATACACTCGTCACACAAATTTGGTATATATTTTTGTCCGGTACGAATTACACGAGAAAAGGAGAACTAGTATACGGTGAAGATAATTACACATACATAGTATAAATTCATCAATTAACCGAATGAACGTTTCACAAAGAGTATACATACCCAATAAGGGGTGACATTCCTATTACAAGGCATATTTTAAATTCATTACAATGATAAATACAATAATATAATTTAGTAAATATGAAAGAGAGACCTCAAATAAAGTGCATCAACGAATTCAACGGAAAAATGTAGCAACGATCCAAAAATTCCATGGCCACATCAAAATCAAATTTTCCTCGTTTTAAAGATCATTTTAGCATATAGGTAATCGTGATTTCAAATGCCACTCAAGCATAGAAATGGTGTTCTATTTGCTGAGTTCTTTTGTACAGAAGATCAATGCGTCTCGTAAATCACAGCTTCAAGTAAAACGTCCAACCCCCCTTTAGTTTGTTCATACTGAGACTTTTCGCAGCAAGAAATTTGCTAACACGCTCAACGGTAGATATATGTGGTTTTAAATGCTTTGTATTTCGTATACGAATGACTTTAGAGAACCAGTCATTTGCTCAGTAGCTTTGAGAAACGGGCCCATGGAATTAAATTGGATAATTCATTTTTTTAACGAAGAATGAATTATGAAAAAAATACTGATTACAAAAGAGAGACAACTAGTAAGAGTTTAAGATTTTTTTGCTAACTAAACAAAACGTGACGACTTCAAATCCCTCTGATAGACTGGCCACTGCAACAGTGTCTGCGTATATACTCGAGCGTACTTCGTTTTAAAGTTTAAGCTCTATTAGAGAACCAAAACTGCAACCATATGAATGAATGCAAATGATGAACACCCAAAGAACTTTTCACATTAAAAATATTTTCAGCAAATAATGTACGAACAGATCAAAACATGAACATGATTATATTAATAAGTATTTTATGTCTAAAATAAGTAATTTATCTAATACAATATGCAAGAATATTTTTATGAAAATCATTACACTCATATTCTATTTCTGAGTTTCTCCGCATCCATCATTCCCATTAGCACTCATGGAAATAGATATTCATACCCGATCTGACTCGCACGATAAACAGTATCAAGATTTCCCTTTAGGCCATAAAATCGTCCATGCAATGTTTTAATTCAATTATTTCAAAAGCATTGACATTTTTAATTAGCCAACTCTTTTTAAAATATACATTAGATTTAATTTCTATGATGAGTACACTTTTCTTGTCAACATTTTATCAGCTTCATATATCATTCATTCCCTCATATATCATCGTTGTTTCTAAATATATTTTTTGTATCACTTAACCAGTAGGTATTTAGTAAGAACTTGCATCGTTGTATACGATTTTACTTTCTTTCAATTTTTCCTTCGAAAAATGCCAAGACTATCATATTTCATTCCGAAAGTTTATGAGTGCTCTTAAGTTCCTCCTGCTGTGATTTTGCTAACCCAAATTTATGATTAATTTGGTGCCCACCTTGAACGGCATATTGCAGTCATAAATGTATCAGGAATTTTGCACATTCACCCCTAAGCTCCTTTCGCATCGTCGCTGAGATCATTACGAGAGGTACTAAGGAACACTTATTTTTCTCTTTGAATTTTTAAAGTTCCCTGTTTACTGCTCCAAGGACATATCTCAGATTCATCCAGAAAAATAAAAAAAATCACCTATTATTTTCCTATAAAATACTGGGGTGAAATGCTTCAAAATTAAAAGAGAATCTATTTCAAGGAAGGCCAGAACCTCCAATCTTCTTAGGAAGTATTCTCGGAAATCAGTTTAGGTTTTTAATAGTATTCTGTTAATTTCATAGTACATATATTGTATGCGCAATGAAATTATTACTCTTTGGAATAATTAGACCTTTGAATTTTCATAAATTAATTTCTTCGGTTCCACAAAGTGTTCAGGAAAAGCTAAAAGATGAGTGAAAATTAGAGAATTATAAAAATATTCTGTTCCTTTCGGGATATCTGCGAATGCGATCGCAAAACACCTAGAGGTAAAAAGCGATTCAAGGAAATAGGAGCTGTAGATGAGGAGTTGTCGTATCACCAACTCGAGATCTAACCTTACATTCATCTTTCCAGTTGGTTCATGGCCATTCCTTTATAACTTGCCAAACTTAATTTATTCCCGAGTAGTATGATGTCATTAAAACAGATTTCTACTAATTCATTGGTAACAAGATAATGCGATTCACGTACGCATTAGCGTCAACCTTTATCAATAAATCAAATTCAGTGAAATGTTGATATTTTTTATGCATCAAAGTCCGGTTTATTCATCTCCAGGGAACAGGTTTTTATCCGGAAAGTACGCGTATACGGTGGATATGTAAGCTGAGTATCGTATTCATCCACTCGTAGTTAGCTGTCAGCAGGTGGCTAACGTAGCTTCCAACAATAAACAGTTCATAATTTATAACCGTCGCTTAAGCAGCTTGCACCATTTTGGTGGCTAATCTGAGAGTTACCCCAATAATAATAAATCGGGCATAATTCACCAAAGAGACAATGCTACATTCGACATGCCGAAGAAGTGCTACCAAGCCCAACTTTCGTTTTCTTAATTATCCACATGAAATAAAAATTATTTAGCAGGATGAACACTGTTCAATTTATTTGACCACCAAGTTTACGTTTTCCAAACGTAAATGACTAATTTACTACCTTCAAAATAGTTGAATTCGTATCAGAAGGACTTCTCAGGATAATTTTCATCAACATACCTATAGGTGTATTCGTAAAATGGGTGATAACTGACAACACATTGGATTTTTTTTATCTTCGCAATTTTTCAAATAGTGGTTGATTAAATCATGATTTCACTACACAATAAACTATGTAGTTACAATTTTTTTGAATTATAGAATCGTACCTTTCTAGCACAGGAGGCAACTCGTTGCAAAAATATACATTACTCAAAAATTAATAGTGCAGGATAAAGATTGGTGTGACAACTCATATAGAAGACCAGAAATTATTACTAAAATGGTTATAAACCATGGGCAATTTTTAGCCTGCTTTTGCTTTGCTTGTATATTATATATAAAATATATTAGTATTTTCCTTTTTATGGGGATTAGTAAGTATAGAAAGGAATAAATAGCATCTGACATAGTAATGGGTTAATCCATTAAGTAACCGTCACCGTGCGCAAAGCACCACAACCCATGACGTTAAAGCCAACGTTAAAACGCAGATGTGTTAGACAAGTTCAATGAAACTACTGAAAGTAATTCTAACGGAGTCACCCCTTGGTGTGCAAACATGTGCGAGGGAAAATTCAGTGCAACGATTATTTGCCTAACCGGGATTCAAACCCGGGTCCCTCAAATGAATCTCTTAAACCACTCGATTGTCAAAATCAAAATGTTTCTAAGTACCCTACCACAGAGTCCTTTACTGTGAGTAAATTGAAGATTTTCAAACAAAATACCACCATAGATATTCAACCCTAATTTTGGAAAAAATTTAAAAAAGTACACGTTTATGACCCTGATGAGAAAAGTACAATTGAAACCTCAAACTTGAAATACTTTTCACATTGGCCATTGATATACCTTACAGTTCGTGTTTTTTAACCTATGTATGAAAACCCAACTTTGGTAGCGAATTTATTTTGAGGGGTCCATGAAATAATATAGTGATTCTATTAATTACCTTTCTTTGGTATAAATACGATCAGTAATCAACCCGAAGGTCGGCTACTGTCCACTCCCACCTCAAGTGGGTCATGATTCGGGTTGCCGCATACTTATTCACACAAGGATATGGAAGCCAGTTCTTTTCCCAGTACCGCCTGTGATTTCCCTAGATGACCTGGTACCCGAAAAAATAGTGCACAGCTTAGGTGAAGCTGAGGGTGCCCAGAATCAGTCGTCACCAGGAATCGAAACCGGGCCCAGAGCTCGTACTACGCTGGTAGCCCAGCGCTCTAACCACTGGGCTACCACGCCCCTACTTTAAAAACGATATGAGAAGGCAAACCACTCACATATCCTCTTCATTTCCATTTCATTATCAATTAGAATTTAATTTTTTCATCCAATATTGTCATTTCTGATAACAAGATAGAAAAGGAATTAAAGAGGATACAATCAAGCAAGGCTGTAGTGATAGTAACACCCCTTCAGAACTACTAAAGGGTTAAGGTTAACATGGAAGGAAGAGTTGGTATGTACTCACTGGTAGCATTTCAAAAAAACCACAGTAATCAACCCAAAGGATGGTTTGGTAGGTGAGGGTAGAGCTCACATAATACTAAGCACAACGGCGTGTGAAATTCACACATCACGGTAGGGGGGCAGTTCCTTTCCCTATGCCGCCTACGGTTTCCCAAGATGACCGTATCCGAAAAATCAAATAGCTTGGGTGAAGCTGAGGTTGTCCACAGCCATTACCCGGAATCGAACCCGGGCCCTCCGGTTAGAAGCTTATCTCGTTGAGAGATCGTTTGCTCCGTTGTGGTCACTGGTTGTCGCTTCATCCAGGCAGTACTGCAGAACTTTAACTTCACTTCTGATTCTCTCCTTAAAATAATGTCTTCTAGCTGTAAGATCTGATGCTTTACTTGAGCCTTCTCAGGTCTCCCGCCGGGTCAGCGGTTGCATTCGGGCCAGAATTTGAAACGAACGAACGAAACGAACAAGACTTGTTGCATGTATTCTAGTTTCTTCCGTGTCCCGGAATTTACCACAGAAGCGAGAAATATGGATTCATATGCGACAACTTATTTTTAAATGCTGGCGACTGTTTGATGTTAGCAAAGTGATATGCACCGATGCAAAAAAACACCTTAAGGCCTTTTTACCGGCCTGATAGTTTTCAACCTCTATACTAAAACAATTAAATTCCATTTGAAAACGGACAACAGTAGGTAGGTGGTAGTCCGCACATTCCACAGATGGAGAAATATGCTACCTGTGTGACAGGAAACTGATGATTTTAGTGGGAACTAAAATTGCATTGGAGTATTAAGGTGAGATGACTAAAACAATATCAACTGCCGATATTTAGGGAGGTTTTCCCCTGGTAGGTAATTGAAACATTAATACTAAATTCTAAACTTCCAATTGCGACATATTTTCCAATAATCAGGTGATGATATGGTAAATATCCCTGGGTAGGATATTCCAACGGAAATTAGAAAAAAAACGAACTCAACATAATCCGCAAATATCTGCTGTAAAAAAGAGAAGACGAACAGAAATGAAAGTGTTTCATTTTGACCCGCAAATATGTCTGTACTAAAATGGAACACGAAGACACTGGAGGATAAACAAGTAAGAAAAAGGTTCACTTCAACCATCGATGGAAAATTAGGAGGAGTAAGTAGGAGGCTAGCATGGAAGTTGAAAAATATCATTACGGAGGTAGCAAATGAGCAACTCGTGAGCATTACTGCGATAACCAGGCGGTCGTGGATAACGACGTAAATAAGAGGTCTCACAGAGGAAAGTAGAAAATATAAGAATCCAAGAAATGAAAGTGAGGAAGCCCCGAATAAGAAATTACGAAACCAAGTCATACGGAAGTGCAAGAAAGTCCAGGAAGAGTGGATAGAAAGCTGCTGCGAAGAAATCAATGACCGTATAAAGTAGGGAAACACCGGAAAGGCTTACAAACTACTAAAGAGCCGTTTTAGAGAAAGGAAAACAAAATCGAATAACATCAGAGGTTCGAGTGGAAAGATGCTAATAGAAGATGAAGACCAAGGGATGAGACGGAAGAGAAAAAATCGAGGTAGAGAAAGATGAAAAGAATTGAGATATTGATAAGAGAATTCCATAAAGCTATCCAAAACCTGAACAATATTAAGGCGTTCGGAGTAGACAGAGTAAATAGAGAAATAATCAAGGTACTCGGGGGAAAAGCAAAGGATATCCTCTATTGGACAATCAAAGATAGCTACGACAGCGGAAGACTACCAAAGAACATCGAGAAGAGTATAATGAATGCATCACCAAAGAAAAAGATAGAGAATTACTAAGAAAACAGAACATTGGGCCGAAAAGTACCCAAAGTACAGACGTAAATAACCAGCCTAAGAATTGAAATACAAAACTAAACAGCACAGATCATATTATATTTACCGGTAACTGAAATGCTACAATTGGAAATGAGTCCATCCCAAAATTGATAGGCATACATGGAGAAGATCATCTTAACCAGAATGGAATAAAACTACGAGAATTAATAGATTTTAATGAATTAAAAGTGAAAAAACTCATTTTTTAAGAAAAATGACATTAATAAATTCACTTGATCAGCAAGAGGTTACTGATCACTTATTGATTATGTAATTGTAAATCAGAAACTAGCTACAAGGATAATAGATACACAGGTCTATTGAGGATAAAATATTTAAGTCGTTCAAATATATCTTTTGAAAGAAGAAAGAATCAGCAACTTTTATCTAATATCTTTATCACAGGCTAACACAAGTGCTCAAACCAACAAAGTTAGACCATAATAACATCAATAAAGAATGGGAAAATCTTAAAAGAGCTATAAAACAAATAGCCATGGAAGTTCTAGGCACTAGAATCAAAAAGAATCGGAAAATAGGATTCAAAATTTGGAACGTGGAGATAAAGCAGGCCATTGGGAATAAAAACAAAGCACACAGGTAATACCTATAGAAGATATCAAAAGAAGCAAACGAAAAATATCATAACATTATATACTTCACAAAAACAATAATAACACAGCCACATGTGCCATCATGGGCTAGGTTTATAAATGGAAATAAGACGATTTACACGATACACAATAAATAGCATACAAACTAATGAAACGTCTTAATAAAATAGAAAAAGGTACAGCTTGACTAAATTTTCACACCAAAAGAGGAATAGATAAAGCATTATAAAAGACTATGGTATTATCCAAAGTCACACGAAACATCTAATAAGGTAGATACTGCAGAGGAGCATTAGGAGTAGACTACCTTGAACTGAAAGAAATGAAACATTCTCTGAATTAAATGATGATGGAAAAGAAGATATGGAGAAATCTACGGAAAAAGAAACCAGATGGACTAGACACACCTTCAGGCACAGTGGATTAGTTAGAAATATAATAATAATAGAAGGGAAAACTGAAGGGAAGGTTCCGCGAGGGAGATTAGGGGACAAGTGCATAGAACAAATAAAGATGGGCATAAAAGAGAATAGTTATCGGGGCGAAAGGGAATTCAGTTTAAATATGGAAGAATTAAGGACTGCAGTCAACCAATCTTAAGATTGAGTTCAACGTTGTGTGAGCTTATGCAATGCATCTAATTATTATATGCATCTAATTAAACAATCTAATTATTGGCGCTATAGTTAAGTGAAGGCTGTGATAAATTGAGATCCTAGTACGTTGATGCCGTGATTAATGAATGCTACGAAAAGTTAAAACCGTAATACGTGAATACGATTTCCATACATATGAGAGGGTACTTCGCGATAAACTGAGTGTGATATGTTGATGGTATATCGACGCGAATATACGAATACCTACATGACGATAATGACACCAAATAATATTTTCCATTAACGCGTACTCTTATTCTGATATTTATGGCAGCATGCTCTAATGTGTGGTAATCCATTTTGCAATAACAATAAACTATTTTTTTTTTCTAGTTATCGTAGGTACTTGTTTTCTTTTTGAGTGGAACTGACTGACCTAGGGAATGCTCCAGCAAGACACTTTGCTTCACTCCTGTCCATCATGTGCATCCTTTTTCATTTGGTGATAGTATCTACCACTTTATACGTCCCTCAAGATTTCAGATGTCCTCCTCCTCCCTTTGATTGCACAAAAAAACAGTTTAAAAGCGTAATAAACTAATATCTCTGAACACGAAATATAAAAGTTTGTGGGCTTAAAATGAGCTGTTAGAAATATATTCGGAGTCGAAGACGAGGTTGTCAACCACCACACTACGGAATAGAATCTCGGCTTGGCTTGAATGAGGGAAAAGAAATTGACTACATAATCAGCGGTAAATACGAATTGAAGCATTCGCTAGTACCTGCTCATAGGGTAGTTATAGAGTTTCATTTTGTCATATACATTACCATTTAAACTAGTTTCGCACGGCAATAAAACAAGAACTTACTAATCTACCAGTCACTTGGCTACGGGTTTCCTTTCATGATTTTTTTTATCAGAAAAAGAGTGCAAGTGGCTAAAAAACGTAGCGTTGTTATGTTTATTCACACCCTAGCACACCGTTACTTTATTTTCTAGTATTTATAGGGTAGTTGAGCCACGCCCATGAGGTACTTTTCGCTAGCTATTCGCTCGACCCATGGAAGTAAGAGAAATTACTTTAACGAAATAGCCACACGAGAAGCGTTTATGACCCGAAACGAAAGATCGACTAAGAGGGAGGAGCTGTGTCGAGTAGTTAAGATTAACAGTACTCTATAGGTCCCAAAGGACATTTAGCCAACAAGCGCGGGCGGATGCTTTCAAGATACGTTTGCGTCTCTTAATGGAATATCCAATGGACAATGCCAATATTTTACTACNAAGAGGGAGGAGCTGTGTCGAGTAGTTAGGATTGTAGTACTCTATAGGTCCCAAAGGACATTTAGCCAACAAGCGCGGGCGGATGCTCTTAAGATACGTTTGCGTCTCTTAATGGAATATCCAATGGACAATGCCAATATTCTATTACGAATTCAAAAGGGGGGGGGGAGAATTCTATTTCAAAGTGTGACAAAATATGGCAATCAAGAAGGGAGATGTTGCAGAATGGGTGACGCCTCATGGATAGTAGCCACATTTTGCTCCACGAACATGAAAGATAATAATTAAACAAGTTAAATGAAGGTTCTTGTCAGAAACTTGAAACTTAACGAAGACCTCATACTCAATTACAGAATTGACAATGTTTTTTTCTAAATTTCAAATTTTAGTAGGGTGGAGACAGATGTCCTCCGTAATACAAGGGGGATTGCAAACTTATGGTGAACGTGTTGGAGGGAGAGAAAAAGACAAAGCGTGGAACGTAAAATTACAACCCCGAAAGAAGTTACGCACTACTTACTTAATTAAATACTGAATGATAACAGCGGTCAGGCTTTATTGGTTCAATTAATTCTAATGAGCTGCTGCAAAAGTGACATTATTTTCGTTGTGTTCGAATGCATAGCCCTCTCACAAATATTTAAGGAAATATGCCAGTTTAATGTCATAGGATTAGGGCCAACCAAAAAATTAAATACACCGTCGAAAATCATACTATCACGCTGTTGACAAATAACAAATTTCTATGAAGGCAATGCGTAACCTGTTCAATAGGCTATGAAGTAATTGAGTTTTAAACGCTTCGGCGGCCGAGTTCATTTCGCGACGTCCACGTAATAGAAGAAAACATATTACATCAGAGGGTAATATCTCCGAAGCGTAATTCCAGTCGGCGACCTTCGGTTTATCATCCATTGAGTACGTTATTCATTTGCCTAACCAGGTGGGGTTACTAAAATGATTGTATAACTATCTAAGAGTTTATTTTCTTAACTGGATCTTTAACAAAATTGAAGCCTCATGTATTTGTTACACTGTTATTTCGAAATAGAATAACTTATGCGTTCCCTACGCGCTAAGGCAAATCTGTGATGTTTTCCCTTTTAGTCTAATATTTTGGTGGCAGAAATCAATTAGGTAATCAGACATTGTGAAAATTAATAACTCATGCGTCATTTCCAAAGCTACCAGAGTATGTAAGATTTGGTATTTTCCCGGTGCACAATTCTAGTGATAGGAGTGCACCCGTGTAACGGATTAGCCGAGGTGGTACCCAATAAAAGACATATTAAGAAGACAACCTTTGCATTGGAAAAGAAGAATTGTTTAAAGGCCGCAAACTCCAATAAAAGGAAGAAGCCTATTGATGTGAGTATCCAATCAACTGAGGATGTCGAAATCCCAACTTACGGAAAGGAAGCCGATGCCTGGTCATTTATGAGCCCGAGGTTACCGGATTCTTCAGCGTCAGAAGTCACGCGGTCAACCGAGGAGAACCATATGGTACCGTCAATGCAGAGTGGAAACTCTAATTATTTTTAGACTAAAGAAAGTGAAACTAAAGACATAGGTTCGAAGGCGGGCGTAGAGATTATTGAGTCGAGTAGGCGAACTTAGAGATAGCAGGTGGACAAACTTGGTAATTGTCTGAGCAAAAACTCTTGGCAAGGGACTCCTGAGAAAATGCGACCGAACTACTACTTGTAACCAATACCAACTTGGATCTCATCGGTTTATGTACTCGTATAAAACCCGTATAAACTAATGCATACATCCCAAAGGATAACTTCAAAGTAAGCAAATAAATAGATTGTAGGTTGGTAAAAACGGTCTCTTAATTGTAAATAGCAAAGTGGAGTTAAGTGTAAATGAATAAATTGGCCCAGGACCTCGCATTTTTTTTAAGCGGTCGAGGTGGAAACAGCTGAAAGAATAAACGCCCTGAACGGACAGCGGGAGAAAATTAACATCACGCAATATTGGGGTAAATATTAGTTTATGGAGGGGTATTCCCATGAATGAGATGATAAGGAAGGAATTAAAGAGGTGCATCACGAAGTTGGAAATGTTACTTCCTTCAAACTTTAACCGCCGAGTGCTTCCGGACGGCAGTTTTCGCTAAACGCTCACGGGCTCGTGGCTCAAATTCAGTCCGCGAAAGTTTTCATTTGGAAATTGCTCGACACGTTTTGGATATGGAGCAATATACTATATTTTTAGTCTTGTGAAGTTATTAACAAAATCATATGGCCCAGTAACATTTTGAAACTAGACAGGCTCAACCTCCACAGGGAATTGACGCTGGACCCTACATTAAGGAATCAATAAATGCTGTTCCCGTTGCACGTTTACAATTAGCTGCGTATATGGCAACAAAATGATATACCAATTTTTATCACTGATAAAGAATAATATAAAATTTATAAAACAGATATTCGGATAGTATTCTTCGCCGCAATAACAGTGATGCAGAGGAATTTTGTCTTACAACATTTTTCTGGTTTTACACTGAGTCCTATTTGCTGTTGACTTAGCTTGCTATGCAAATTACACGAAAAGCGAGAATAAAACAATTCGACCACGAAAAAAAACTAAAAGATACACGAGCCTATTTATACACGATATTAGCGTTTTATATTGATTAAAAAAATGATTTTGCTTCACGATATTTGTACCGTTGTGAGGGTAGCGGAATGGGTCACATGGTGGCCAGTAGCAGGCCGGGGGATAAACAGAGTTATTCGTTATCACCCGTGCTTTTCAACGTATACATGGAGGAAAAGGTAAGGGAAGCGTGGGAAGAACTAGAAGTAGAAGTAAATGTAGGTGGGTAACTTATGAACTCAGTCAGATTTGCGGACGATCAAGCTCCAGTTTGTCAAACAGTCAAGGCGTTGCACTCATTGCCGAGTTCACTAGAGACCCAGTGTGATAGGTATAGAATGAAAATAAATGAGAAGAAAGCGAAAGTAATGAGATCCTCGGAGACACCAAAAATAAACATTAAAGTGGGAGGGCATACGCTTGAGCAGGTAGAACATTTTTA
>LYUA01006290.1:6878-24941 GCA_002093875.1 Calopteryx splendens | reverse complement strand
GACAAGTATATAGGGCAAATAAAGAAGGACGTAAAACAGGAAAGCTATCAGGGAGTTAGGGAATTAACAAAAAAAGGGAAAATGGAGGGCTGCATTAAACCAATCTTAGGATTGAAATACTGATGGTGATATATATAAACACATACACACACATTGAATATATTTATAGAAACTGGGAGTATATAATTTTCGGCAGGTTATATTCCAAGCGTGCGTGCGCGCATATATAGATAGACCTTTGTGTGTGTGTGTGTATAACTTCTTATTCTTTTCTTCCTCCACTATTACCCCACCCTGGCTACAGTCTATAGTTTTCATTAGAAATTACCTTAAAAGTAGAGTTAATTAAGGCCAGAGCTGAATCAGAATTTCTCATTAGCCCGTCTTGAAACCGTGATTGTCCTGATATTACGTCTTCTCGGGCCAAACTTTCCGCGAGCATCCTCCCCCAATTTTCCGAAACTCTCCTCGCTCCGACGTTTTTCTGGGAGTAGGAATAGTGGGAGGAGTAGTAGGAGGGGTAGTAGTAGGAGGAAGGTGGAGTGGATGGAGGATTTAGGAAAGTGGCGGTGGAATGGAGAGCCGGCGCAAGAGCGCAATCGAGGATAATAACGGCGCCACCTAAGAGTCGGCGGCGCCTTGCGATATTTTTGTACCGTATCCTGTGACGGCTGACGCCAGGAGAGCCTGTATGAAATACACAGATAATATGGTGTTCTCCCCTCTCCACCCGATCCTCGCCCGTCGGTTTGGAGCCGTACCATGAGAGGGTGAGTTTTTGGAACGATGGTGCCGGCTTATGAGCACGGCCAAACTTCCGATCTTGCTGCTATTCTCCCGAACCACTTCCTCCTTTCACTCCCCTTATATCTCAAGCGCCCACGCAAGCACACAAACACACTCAAGGCGTTTCGTCAAGACGTGCCCACAACGTTTTGATGCTTCCTGATAAACTAGCTCTCCCCTATCCTTCAAATGAGCCCGAGTGAACTCATCGTTTTCTCCGCGATGGTACTGGTTTTCGAGAGTGCTCTCCACATTGCGCTCTCGTGCTACATTTCGCCTCCGCCCCTCCGGGAGGCAGAGCTAAGGTACTTATGAAAGGATGTACCGCGTGACTCTCCAGACGGCCCGCACACATTTTCAAGTATTCTTTTATCCACCCTTCGAAAGGCAGTTGCTCCCGGTCAATTTGGAACAGAATGCTCCTAATTTCACTGCTTACATTTATATGATCGTCTGTCGTTTAGCGTGATGCACTCAGCTATTTAAAAGATAATGCAAAAAGTGTAATTAACCGAAATTATGTTTTTCCTCATCAAAACGATGTAAACAGAAAATCTCGATTAAAATAGAAAATAAAACACCATCATTTGATAACATAGGTACTTTGTTGTTTTCCTCAACTACATTTTTCATAAGCTTTTACGCATCAAAATAAAGTATTAACTTGAAAATTTAATATTATATGAAATTAAAAAAGGCAATAGAAAAATATGCGCATAGAAAATCACCATGATTCTCATTAAATTGGTAATATTTGAAAACTATTGTGTGTAACTACTATAAATAAAACTTATCGTATACACAATATGCTGCGAGCAAACTATCCTGGAATATCGAAATGTCGTCAGTATTTTTAATTTATTTGTTCTATCAGTTAAGTGATAGAAACGTAAGATCGATTGATATGGAAATTAAATTGATAATCATTTGATTTATTCAATCCTTCGTACAAAATTTAAATATGGTAGAATTCATTCAGTAATCCATTATTAATTCGCAAATGAAAGAGGACTCACCCTGGGTGCATCGGCCAATTCAGGATTTATGTTATGTTAACGGTAGTAACATTGTAAATAGATGATTGAGGTTAATGCCAAAATTTTAAATATGGAAGATAAAGTTAAGCCCAGTAGCTGTTAAATAAAATTCATTTTGAAAAAAATGAGAACAACACACTATTACCGTGTCAAGTATTTTAGATAGAAGAGTTTGCAGGAGTAGTAGTTCTGTAAATATTTGTTATATTTAAGAATGAGAGACTTTTATAATATTTTAAAATACTTAATCATTCAAAATAGGTCTCTTTGTTGGAAACATTACTAAATGTGTGAAGTATTGCGCATTTGTATAATTTTTTACTCAAAACGTCTTACATCTCGGTACTCATAAGTGGGTCAACCTGGCGCTCGTGAGGTCCTACTTTCACATCACCTACGCTTTTTCAAAGTACTCCGCTTACCTCAACTAGAGCGGTGAAATATGCATGCATCTTTTTAAAATGGTAAATACGGTAGCAAAATGAGCCTCAATGATTCTTGACTACTGCCAAAATGTTGAAAACGTCAAAACCGTATGCGATTTTCACACTCTCATCATGTAAATCATTTAACATGTCATGAGCCACTCAACAAGCGGTCACGATCGAATTACTCTTTAGAAAGCTCTAGCGATGCCTAATATTTTGAAAAGATAAAACTTGTTTAAATAAATGAAAAAAACCTAATTTTAAGAAGAATATTTCATAGCATATTGTCTTACATGTTGTATTTGTTCACGGCACTTCCACTAGAGGTAAGCATAACATTTTTTAGGAAGTAATATATCCCATGAATATACAAACAACAGAAAAATAACATTTAAAAAAATAAAAACAACTAATTAAAAATATTTCAGCTGGTTGACGTGACCTTTTACATATAATTTGCGGTCGTCGCTTAAACGCCCTTGAATTTTTTTAAATTTTGGATAATGCCGTGGCCTGAGAATCCCTTGGAAATCGAATTTCTTTTTTATCATTTCCTTTCCAGAAATGATTTCAAAGGTTTTCGAATTCAATGTTCGAATTTGTATAACCGTCTATCTTACCGCTAATGAGCACCGATATGTTCTTTAACGACCATATCTGACAATAAGAGCCTTAAATGAGGGGTGTGGGTTATTGTTAGATTTGTTGAAATGTATCTTACAACCTTTCACGTGTTTCTTTCTGTACCAATTTACCTAAAAATTACACAAAAATGAATGAATGATGTTCAAGTTCAAATTTAGAATGCCATTTTTCGTGAGAGTGATATATTTAAAATATTTTCAAAATCTCCTTGACAGGTCTTTCTCGGCATTTAGATACTATTTTAAGACCTTAAAAGAATTCAATGAAATAATTACCAAGTACCGAATGCATTTAGCGATAACCTTTTAGAAAAAAGTAAAATGCATGTAATAGAAGCATTAAAAACTACTGCAGTAACTGGTATCATTGAATTTTGTGACTCCTGATCATTAGCTCTTTATTAATTAAAAATAGTTTGAAATTTTATAGAGTAGCACATGATAAAAGTAATTTTCGCCTCTTATTTCTTTAAAAAATTTCTGATTTATTCTAGCCTTCCGGAAAGGCAACACAGGCTTTTTACATTTAGTTCCATAAATAAATATAAATTAAACAGTGTCAACAGAGGGAGAGAAGATATCGATGACTAAAATGGTTTAGCAAAAAGGTTATAATTTCAATTATGAAAATCATTTGAATTGGAACTGAATTTTTAAACACTCATATGAAATACAAAAGACCCTTTTCTACTCTACCAAACTCTCATTTAAACGGTAAAAATAGCTCATTTTCTTTTTCAATCGACACTTCTTATTTAATATTCTTCCACCCCAAACAACCTTCAACTTTTACCTATCTCTCAATATACCTTTTCTATAATTTTTTTTTCATTTTATGCAAAAAAATGATAAAATTAAACAGGAATGATATGCATTATATGGATCACTATACTCTGACACACCACTTTGGCTAATCTTGGAGAATTGGTAATTAATATGTAAACCATACCGTCCCAGCGGTCCACCTGTCATCAGCTGTCACCACCAAGTAAAGAATTAATGACCAAAAATATAACTTATGTTGATGCTTAAATTCGTTAACTCTTTACAGTTATTTCCGAGCTGACCTATGATGATTACTACGTTTCTGTATGTGTGCGGCGCTTAGGTAACTACTCATCATTCAAAAACGTGGGTACCAAATGGCAATCTCCACTTAAGAGTAACAATCCATTATGTGGGATGCACGGATTTCTACTCTTGGACCTGTGGAATCAGTGAAGATAGGGCGGTGATGTTCTGAGAGGACGGCTTGTGATTTCGCATCATGTAAATCCTTCGTGCGACGTCCAAGCAGCATCGTAAGTTAGTGTAATTATCGAATCCGCGTTGAACAGTTGCATCTCTCGGCCTGACTGAAGTGCTCTTAAGTGCGCAGGCGCTACGTAATCAGTGACCAATGGGTCTCGTGTACACAGTTGTTCTAGTGGCTATATTATCTGGAACCTCAGGGTATTCATTTGAAGGGATGCCAGCCAGTGAAAATTATGCTGGCATGAAAGCGTGTATCGTCCCCAATCTTCCGCCGTATCGAGCAGTAGCGACCGTACTGATTTATCCATCTTCTAGCCCTCTGAGTGGTGAATATCTTTATAGCCATGTGAGAGACCAAATTTCGCAATTAAATATAGGAACTGTCAAAGTCCTAGTTCAATTGAACTTGATTGATCTTTGGGACCTAAAATATTATTAAAATAATATCCTTTTTCCGGTGGGTAAGGACGTGACAATTCGTAACTCAAAGAACCAAATTTAATAATTGACAAAGGTATTAAAGAAATTAGATAGAGGTAAGAGTTGATAGATTGTAAATACGTGAACTTAAAAAGAGATATCTAAGAAAGCAGTTAGGGCAAGACGAGGATGGATGAGGATAATTATAGAATTATTAAATGTAGGCGTTTTAGTGCTTGAAATTAAGTTGGAAGAGTAATACATATTTAAGAGACATTTCATTTCGGGAAGATATTCACGTCCAACAAATATCGGTAAAATAATTTTGAGATGCTTGCAAAGGATAAAAGATGCATTGTTTCAACTCTGTTTAGTTAACGGAACCTAGATGTACTTAGCAACGGTAAAGAGATAACTTAGGAAAACTATACGCTATATATAAAACTATACCTACATATGTGCATCAAGCAGGACGTTAATTACAGAAATACCATATAAGTCATATTTGCTACTTAACATTTGACGATAAAAGATTATTTAGAAGTTAACCTTTTTGTTCAACTTCATGAGCAGACTTAGTATAAATTTATATTTCAAAATAATTAATGATTTCTGATTACTAACTTTTACCTCATTAATTTTAACATCCTCCATAAAATTTCAACGGGTATTTCAGCCAGTCAATGATAAAATTGAGATACTGTTTGGTTAAGTAAATATTTTGACAAATACGTGGATAAGGAAGATGTAGGAACTATCTCAAATGCTTGACATCCCATTAATAAATTTCTGCGAGCTAGATGGGTGGGAAATGCAAATACAACTTAACCAAATTACTGAGGAAATAAATAATGCCTGGCGTACGGTATGGACGTTGTTTAATTTGCATGAATATTTTAATTCCATTGCAAATTTTTATTGGTGTTCTAGCGGTGCTAAAATACTTAGTTTAGAGGTTTTAAATGCAGAATGTTTAAATGCTTTCTCAAAAACTTTGAAAGGGAATTGTAACACTTGGTTTGTCAACAAAATTAGTGAAAAAAAGTATTTACTGATAAAGTTTATCGAATCATTCTTTTACTAATGAGTTTTATGGATAAAACTCATTAGTAAAACTGAGCATTAGTAAAACTGGTATTTAACTGAGTTCAACAATTACACAGAAATAAACTATGACTATGGAAGTTTTATTGCCGTAGTTATACACCTTAAACAACCTTTTCCATGGCCTTCTCCATGGTTTGGGTCTATTACATCTATTGCTACAGAAATCTTTATAAAGTGATCTTAATGAGCTTAAAAACAGAAAAATCATTCCAAAAATATCAAGAGTATACAGTCAAATCTGGTACATGGTATTTTAATATTATATTACTATTGGCTTTATATTTTGAAATACTTACCTACCCTCAAAAATATGTATCCAAATGATAATCTTACGGTGGGCGCAAAACACTATAGAAAGTTAATCGTCATTACCTTCCCCATGGAATAGAGCCATGGCGTGGTAGAAAAGATTGCATATTCTGATAACCCACAGAGCTGTGTTTGGCGGGATAAATTGTATTTACCATCGGTTGGACTAACCATGCCAGATAGGTCGAAGCGTAGAAGCCAGACCAAAAGGAAGTATACCCAATGGGGTGGCCAATCAGGTCTTGGTCAAACGTTAAAAACAATGGGAACAACAAGGGAAGCAACGGAAAACCAAATCAATTTTTTTTCCCAAGAAAACACGATTATAAAGTTCTGGCAAAGGATGCGTCCTGACAACTACGGGACCCAACCAACAGGGGCGAGTGTCGTTCCCGCCAGTGGGGGGGGAGGCAAGGTCTTCGCGGTCAACGTCAAACGAAATCCTTGCAAAACCTAATCGAAAGTTACATAATAAAAGACTAAGAGGAAGTATCAACTTTCAAAATAGGGACTTAGAATTTAAGGACGATGCTGAGGACAGGGGAGTTAGCAACGTTCAAACTAGAGATGCCATAAAATGTGTCCAATCCATTTGGCTCTTCTTATCCGTAGAGCTTTGTCTTTTACTCTACTGCCCTTCTCTATTCTTCTTTCCCCGGTTTATCTGTGCATTTATTCGTCATAATTCCCCTCTAGAAACATGTTTTGAAAACTTCTATTCTCCAAAGATCCACTATTTCAATGGTACAGGTCTTTGATTCATAAACTACCTTGCTCCAAATGAAAATTTTGATACACTGCGTCTTTGTTTAAAACCGTGTGTTCTTTGAGCATAGTAATTGTTTTTATGTATTATAAGTTATTAAATATATTTAATATATTTTTATATGCAGAAGATCTTTTTAATGAACAACTTCTTAGCTTGAACTATTCTCTGCTTGAGACCTGTAGAGCTTCTATTATCTCATATTATACTGTTACCGAAGTTGGTGAAGAATTTCACTAGTCCTAGTTTCTCTGCTAAAATTGCGATACATGCCATCCATCAGTTTTCATTACTCACTACTAGGATTTTTTCTTCTTATTTTTGGTTTATATTCCTGAAAAAATTAGTTCATAGCTTTCAGAGATGTTTTCAGGCTATTTCCCTTATCTACTACTACTGCGATATCATTTGGGAACTAGATCATTGTAATTTCTTCACCTTCGCTTTAATTTCTTTGAAATTCATTTCTTCTACTCTTTTTATTATCTCATCCAGGTATATATTGAATAAAGTCGGTGAGAGATCACATCCTTGCTTTACTCGTTTATTTATTTTGGCTTCCATTTTCCTTCCGTCTCTTGTTCACATTGTTGTAACTTGATTCTTGTAGAGGTTATATATTATTCTTGTGTCATTTTAGTCCATCCCAATTTCTACCAGCAACGACAAGATCTTGTTCCATTTGGCGTTTTTCAAAGGGCTACTTCAAATTCATGGCTACCTTATATAACGATTTATTGGTACTATGCACAATGTTCAGTGTTCTTCGTACTTCTCCCCCCATGTTTTGTCCAGAAATACAATCAATGAACTCTTACGTAGCTATATTTGATTATTCAATTGAGAATATCCTTCGTATTTCCCTTGAGTACCGTAATCATTTAGCCGTTTATTTTGTCAACTCTGGACGTCATGTTGTTCTTTAGCATTGCAAAGCTTCGTCGAATTCATTTCTTAGTATCTTCGGATCCCGATTAACATTCTACACCTCAATTTCTTCTTGCACTAAATCATCTTCCAATGGTTTTGGACCTTCATAGAGTTATTCGATGTATTCTCTCAACTATTCTCTGTGTCTTCATCTTACATTAGCATCTTTCCACTCGGAATTCTGACGTTATTGGATTTGGTTTTCCTTAATCCAAAGGAACTCTTCACTACTTCATAAAGCTTTCGGAGTTTCCATTTTTAATACTGCTGTAGATTTCTTCTCAGCAGCTTTCTATCAGCTCTACTTTGACATTCTAAAACTCCCAATATGATTTTTCTCTTAGATTCTTGAATTTTCTTCTTTCTTCCGAGGCAACTTATTCGCATCGTTATCCACGTTCATCTGGTTTTCGCTCTATTATTCACAATGCATTCATTTCCTAACTCTATAGTCTCATATAATAATTTAAAATATGCTATTCACGCTGTAATTTTAAATAATATTGTGGAAGAATTAAGTATGTGGGATAGTTATAACGAAAAGGAGAACAATAAGGCACTCATAAAACGGAATCGTTCCTTTCTGATTTTCTGAATAAAAACCTTCTCCTTGTTTAGCCATATAGTTCGATATAAAACTCGATAGTATACCCATACGTGATGCAAAACTATCCTGTTGCGACGCAAAATTCGATAGCCATGGCAACGCCACTACGTTGACACACCCGGACAAACATGAAACACGAGATGCGCCTCTATTGTAAATAAAACGAGAATAACTAAATATAGGTTTAGGAAATCGGAGGACGCTACAAAAGGGCTCGGCTCGAAAAATCCACGCATGCCTGGTGTCCTGTCTCTCCCAAGAGTCTTTTTTACGAGAGCTCCCTCTCTCATTTCCCGAGGGAGTTCCTCATCCGCCACACCCTTCCCTACCCATGGGAAGGGGAGAAGGTGGATCGGAGGTAGGCAGTGTAGACGGAGGAATTTTTGGGTTTAGGTTGGAGAGAGTGGGAGGGGGGCAACGGGTTGACGGCGGAGCTGTGGATGTAGGCACTGATAGAATACGGGTATCATGCGAAGAAACGTGGGACTTGATGCGGAGACAAGGAAGTAGGTTTCGTGTGTGTCCTTCGTGCGTGAAGGGGAGGAGAAATTGAAGCAATAAGGCCCAACGAAGACCTTTATTTCACGGTCCTTCCCAGGGAAAAAAATAAGGAAACGACCCCGCTTTCTCCAACTTGGAAGCCACTTCTCTTCTGCCAATCCCGTGGAATACACTTCTCTTCTTTCCCCTTCACACCCAGCGACCTATTTTCCTGACGGATGATTGGCTCAGTGCAAGAAAAACCTATTCAGAAACGAGGGATGTTTTGTAGGCCCATTGGGAGGGTGAGGGAAGGGCGATGGGAGGAAGGTGAGTCACTGTCTCCAGCCCTTTCACAGGTCATTCCGAGAATTCCCACCTCGATTATTTTATATACGACAAGCATCTTCTTTAGTTCTCTCTCGGCACCTCTCTTCCACCTCTATCGCAGACCAAGTCTCCGTTCCGTGAATTCCTCTGCTTAGGAGAGCACCTTTAAGTGTATACCGATACCGGAAGTGTAGTATTCGGGGTGCGTTCGACAAACAAGAGTTTATTCTTTGTACAGAGAGTTCGTCAACCGAATTGCGCTTCCTACTTACCTCTCCTTCGAAGGCAATTCATGCCGTTTGTCAACTGTATTGCAAGCGGAAAGGACGAAGACACACTTGCTCTGTGCTTTTATAATAATTATTGTCAAACGTGGGTGTCAATAAATGTTTGAGTTACCAGCCGATTTATCAGTCTGACTGTATGTCTCTCCGCGCATCATACATATGATATTGCATGTGAAGTTCATTTTTATCTCTTAGAGGCTTTACATCTTTTATAAAATAATTTAGAAACAATGGTTATGTGAAATCTAAACAAGGACCATATGAAGTTAAAATGAATTTAGATTCTTATTTTGGACATGTATTGTTGTTTTCGATTTTAAATTGCCTGAATTTTCACGAAACACACGAAAATGTTCGAAATTTATTTAGCTGACAGCAAATGCTGACTCTCTATTTACGGGGTATCCATTTATTGTTTAATTATTTTGGTCTTTAATTGCCTCCAGCAATCTATTGGAAAACAAGGAGATGGAAGAGTATAAAGAAATTTATAAATCGAAGAGATTGAGGCCTGCAAAAGTTTGGAAGATGATCAGAATTAAGCAAATATTGGTGGGGAAAGATTTTTTCGTTGACAATTGTTTGTTTATCTTATTAAGTACATTTTGTTCCATAAACTTGATAAAGCATTTTTGTGTCATTCCAGTTCATATTTCTATTATTAAACTCCATAATTATTGATTTTCATAAAAAACTAATAGTATAAATTAGGAATAAACTCAATTTAAATTACGTTCCATCATACTTAACGGGTGGTTCACTAGTTCAAATAAAATCGAAGCTTTAAGAAGCCGATTTGGCATTGAATTACCTATGCATTAAAACAGTAGCATTACCAAAGGTATTATTTTTCCCTGTGAATGTCGACTGTGACACAGTGGAGAGGGTGCAATAAACATTTATCAAAAACCAATAATACTCCTTCATCGAATGGGGTTTCAAGTACATCACCCGTTAAGTAATTTTCCTGCATGGAAAAAATGTTCTCAATAGCCATGGAAGGTGATTTATCGTCTAATTTTGAGATCGATGATTCGGAATTAGTTTATAAGTATAGTTATTCCACCTTCAGAATGTCTGTTATGGGATTGCGACAGATTTGTTTGTTATTTTCTCGAATATATTAGTGCTATAATGAATATAATGACCTCGTGAATATTTATGTAATGTATCTTTAAAACAATAAAAAGCATTTTAAGGATTTTCTTGTTCTTGCACAAATTGTTTCCTCGTAGACAATTAAATCGAAAATATAAAGAAAAGGAAATCTTGCAGCGATTGACCAAATCTTGGCTGGACAAAAGTTCACACGGTTAAGATTTCCGAAACGCATCCTTTGTACTTCCTTTTATTTAATAAAATATTTGATACATTTTATTAAGTTTGCATTACCTATATATGAAAAGATTCAACTGGGAAACATATCTTAATAAATGGTGTTTATAGTGACTGAAAAATAAAAAATGGTAAAAATCAACCTTTATAATAGTCGAATTATCCAAAAGAAAGTGTAAAATCAACAACTACATTCGTGACATCATCTATATGAAATGCTCAACTCAACATTACACATAACTAAAATTAGCAATGTCCAGTAGTAACGCCAAAAAATTACATTTAAAGGGTGCTATTTCAGCTGTTGACTTGTACTGATATTACTATTACCACCTTCGTTGATTTAACCAAAATATTTTTTAGGTGTAGATTAAAATTCAATATTACATTTTTTCTCCTGATAATTCTTCTCAAAAATATAAGAAAATTTATTACCTTAGTCTCGATTCAAATCATAAGAATAAAGCTTCTATTTCCTTTTTCAGTGCAATTTTAATTCTTTTTTGGGAAACATTGATTTTTGTATGCGTTTTCATTTGCCATTTCACTATTAACGAGCCGCAATGTTACTAATTTTAAAAAAATCAAGATTTTTTTAGCAAACTTTACTTGTGAGGTTAAGTGAATTTATAAATCTCATGGTTCTAATAAGGGATATATATACAAAGTAGGAAATAATTTAATTTGCCACTATGGTAGATGCATTAGTTTTGATCAAAGTAGATTATTTCTTTTTTGGTAGATAGTAAAAAACAAAGCAATATGCATACTTTAGTTATACTTTGACATATCTGCTTATTCTAATCTCGTAAAATAATTGTTTTATTAGGTAGTCTAATTTAAATATACAGTAGTTGAATGTTCTGACCTTTTTTCAAACGTTTATTCTATAAGCTTTTAAATGGTAGGTATTTCGTTACCACTGAAAAGAAGAAAAAAAGAGCCTACTTCCAACCAATGACCCCAATTATTACCTTTCTTTCACTTTCAAACGGTATTTTTGGACTATGCAAGTAAACAAACACCTACGCCTAGAGAACGGAATCGGAAGCGTGACTCAATTAATAGTAAAAATATTATTTTTTATGAAAGTTTTCTCTTTTAATATTGAGATATACGCACGGAAATAGCATTAAAAATTTCGTTTCCCAGGATTATTATTTTTTGGTACCCTGAGGAAACATTAAATAATTCGAAAAAAATTGTGTAAAGCCGTAGAATTGAAAAATTAAAGTCCTGAGCGATCTGAAAGTATAGGTATTATTACGCTTTCATCTTGATATCTACTTTCAACTGTATTATTCCATAGATTTAAAGTTGCCTTATTTTTATGTCAGGAAATGACGTGGGACCTCAAACCTACCTGGACAAATGAGGGAGGCTAGGTCGAGTGTTGGTGAAGAAAGTGAGAAAAAGTAAGAGAGGAGAGGGGCGGTATGAAGGAGAGGAGAGAAAAATGGGATTTGTGGGAGGGGATTTTTAGAAGAGCATTATCAGACTAATAGAAGGAGAAAGAGTAAGAGAGTAAGATTTGTGAAAGCTGGGCGTAGGAGGTTTGGGGTGAGAGGTTCCATACCGGAAATTGCTATCAAATCTGATATTATTTATTTTTCCGACGGAAATAGGGAGGGGACGAGAGGGGTGAGGGGAACAAGTAAAATGGAGACGAACAAGGAGATACGCGGGCTCTTTACTTAGCCCTAGCGTTTGGAGGAAATGCCCGAAAAAATGACAAAACATTTTCATTTGAGTTAATTGGGATGGAAACTTACTTCCGTTAATTGCAATTTTGTTTTCCATGATGAAAAATAAATATTACCCAAACAAACAATCCCACTACTTCCTCTTTCTTTGTACATATTACGCTAACGTTTTCCTTTAATGAAAAGAAGAGTTTAAAAAAAATAAAATGAAAGCATTTCACAGCATAATTTCCACACAGAAGAACATGGATATATAAAAATTATCGATCTGTGATAAATAAATTTCTTTTCCAAAGAAACATTCTCCTCTCTCAGCTATCTCAATATTTCTGTTATAGTGCACCAATTTTCTATGATTACGCATTGTAGGTACTATTAAACAAAGCAGAAAGCAATCTAATACCGTAGTGTAGATACACGGCTGCCTCTCCAAAGATTGATATTGAAGTTCAAATTAATCAACCAGAACTCATGGTCTGTTCCTAATAATTAAACGTTACATTCCTCAGTTTATTACTACGGTTTATCTAAAACACTTCAATTTGAATGTAACATATTATTGTTGCAGAAATGTTTACCACTCGTATGAATCCAATTTCTTTTTGAGTTCCGATAGCAGGTAAAATAGAATATAAATAAATTAGTCTAAAATAGTTATAATAAAAAATTACATCTTAATTATTTTAAATGAGGTAAGGAAAAATTTGAATGCTAACTTTAATATGAAGGTTTGAAGTCGAAAGATTTGTACCATGGCAATCATGGATACGAAACCAAAAATGGTAGTAGTATCACGTTTTTAAGGCTAAGTTAGGTAGATTCTGTTTTAGATCTTGCAGTTAAAAATTGTTGCATAAGGTTGTTTAAAGAAGTAAAGCCCAAAACAGTGTGCATAATAAGGTCTAGAGTTCTAAAAATAATCGTTTAGCATTAAACACAAGGTTTAGATGCTCATTCCTAATTCTATAGTAAAATATTTAGATTATTATATTTACAAATCTGTGAAATTAATACCATTCTGTAATTTTCCCTTAGCCTGCAACAACATACTATCGCTGCAAAATCAAAAACACAAGTGACATTATGCAGAAAGGAAAACACCAAAGATTAATTTCATTTTCAGGGTCAATTAAAAGTAGTTTAAATTCCACTGAAGTTATTGCAAATAAATAGATCTAAACTGCCTCATAACACTTATCCTGATTAACGGACACAAATATATGTTAAATATTATAGGAAATATCATTCAAAACTGAAATTACCCAAATCTATGAGTTTCATGTGCATGCAAGTAGTAGCAGGCTTTTGTGTAGGCATATATATTTCCCTTATTCCGGTTATCGAATCTATCGTTTTCACAGACGTTATTACCCTAAAAATATAATAAATATCTTATATATGAAGCTACTCAATAGTTAACACAACCCTTTGAATATGAATTTACATATTAAAATTTTAGAATCCACACTCATTTTCTATCGCCTCCCAACACACAGAATATATGAATATTACTAGCCTTATACCATACAAATATTCCAGGTCATGTATGATAAACTGAATGATATCAGCTACATACTTTATGATCACATGTAAGAATCTATTTTCCTGTAGAACTAGGATAAAACATTTGAGGAGCTTCCGACAATAATTAAGAAAGTTATCTACTTGAAATTATGCATATAATGTTCAATTGTGATAAATGACTAAATAAAAAGCATCGAACTGGAGTCCAAAACTTTTAAATTAACCCATTAAAAGGAAGCAGTGAGGCATACATGAAATCATGGGCAGTGAGCTTCGTGCCCGATATGCACGATACAGAGAATTATTAGCCAATCAAAGCTTAGTGGTAAAATCAACCATTTTAAAATGTAGGCACTGCCAACATTATGAGCTGTAGAATTTTTACCCCCGGACATGATTAAATACATATGTTGGAATTACTTCATTTCAATCGTTAAATTTAAAAATTTGTCACTCAATGCGCCTTATATTCACTTTGTCACACCCGTCTTCTCTGGATTTCCCCAAATAGTTTCCTCTCCTTCCATACCTTGCTAAGAACTTGTTCGTTTCTCTTACCGTTGAATTTACTTTTCCTTTTCTTATCCACATCAACACATTTTTAATGCCTCCGGCATAGGCTTTCCCTCTATATCAGCCATCAAGTATGCGAACCCTACAAAAGAACGCTCCATTTCGCGCTCCGCTTTGCAAAAGCTTACTTACCGGAAGCAATTCTCCTTCTAATTCCTTTACCAAATCACCCACTTTTGTCTAAAAAATTAGCATATAAGTAAAATGTTCCCTGCTTTCCGAATTTAATGTTTAACTAAGACCCCTGTTTTTGGAGAACCATATTAACATCATTTTCTTCTCATTTATATTTTATTTTGTACTTATTTCACAGGCTGTGTAGTGCGTTCAGCTACGATAATACTCCCCAGGCTGAAAGCCAAACTAAGCTTATTCTTCCACAAAATTGATTGATATCATTAGTTTTCTTGCATCTATCATTTTTACCACTAATTCTTCCCATGCTCTCCTAACTATTTAATACACTTGTACACATGTACGTTGAAAAATATGGGTGATAACTGACAACCCTGTCTCGCCTACCTGCTAATTCATTGCCCATCCTGTTTCTCTAGATGAGTAGGATGAGTATCCTATCCCTCTGGTTTACTACTATATTCTACATAAATTACTCTAACGTCTTCTTGAAGTTCACAAAGCAAACAAAAATCAATCACAGGAGTGTGAGATTCACAGATCAGGGTAGTGAGGCCAGTTACTTTCCATGTACCGTCTGTGATTTCCCAGGATTACTTGGTAGCCGAAAACTGGTACACAGCTTGGGAGAAGCTGAGATTGTCCAGAGGCGTCACCCGGAATCGAACACGGGCCCTCAGATAGGAGCTAAGCTCTCTATTCACTGGAATACCGCCTCGGTCAAACAAATATATCGTGGTGTAGTCTATATCGCTTTCTATCGGTGGTATCATTGCTGTTAGCAACATGCATACTCTTACAATTCCTAATCCAATTCTCGTTCTCTTCTACGCTATAATTTTCTATCTTGTACATATTTCTATTAATGATCCTATGTACTATCTTTTCTGTGAGTGAAATTCAATTACTTATCCTGTAGTTCTCACAAACTGCTGCTTTTCCGTTTTTCGGACTGGGAGTTAATACTAATCTAACACATTTTCTAGCCTCATTTCACCCTCATAAATTCCTCGAATGATATTATAAAATAAATATTTCTTCTATGTTTTCCTGTACTCTTGAGCGATTCTTCAGGTAAAGTACTTACCCCCACATCCATGAATTATAGTATCAAATGATTCCAGATTCGAAGGAGAAATTGCAAGATGGACTTCTAAATCTACTTCGAAGGTATCAACTAAAATGTGAAGAAAGGAAAACCTTTCACGGCGTTACCAAAGGTTGCATTGGCCAAATGAAAGAGAGCCTGGTAATGTCATTAAGAAGTGTGGAGGAATTATCTATGCAGAAACTTTAGAAAAATTTGAATAGGTAAGACGAAAAAAATAATAAGTTGACTAGCCTAAGCAAAGGAGGCCGGCCTACTAATAGAGAATGAAACTACAACGACCCTATAAGGGGTGGAAATGCAGCTCTATAGAAGAATGATAGAAATAAAATGTTTATGATTATAACAAACGAAAAACATATTCCAAGAATGGTTCTCTTCAAAGAAGAGCTTATGGGGCACTAAGGGAGGAGAAGGAACTAATAATACACTTCTTTAAGGAACGGATGCATCCTGAAATCCGAATTTGGACGGAAACATTGAAGGGAAGAGCGAATCTCAGAGTAATTAATTACAAACTACGAGATACAGATAATGGAATACATAATTTGAATAAACGGTTTGTGATACACTTTGGAGAGACAATTGGTTTGTCTTAGTTTTATAACCCGTGGATCGATAACACATTAAAATGATAAAGTAATCATGGATTGTTGCAGGCACTCAAGTCTTTAAAGTCCATGCAAGTAAGGTTCCTCTACCACGCGATCACTATCCTCCTTGACTCTTAGATTTCCACCTACAAACCTATGCGTCTCTCTTCCGTACTATCTTTTCCTACTCTTGCCATTAAATGTTCGTCTCACCCTCTAAAATGCCTCCTCTCCACTTCCCCTCTTTATCTTCCTGCTTCACAAAAACCGGAAGTACTGCAACAATCCTCTTCTCACCTCTCCCCATCTCACCATTTTCGTCATAACTCCAGATCCCCTCACAAAAGGATTTACCCTCTGTGTATATTCTCGTGTAATGGCCGAGCATTTTCTCTTCCTGTGAGTGAGTACAGATCCACTCCCAGAGCCAGACGCAGCCTCTTCCTCCCTCCCGCCCACCCTGGCCAAAATCCATTTCCACAACAACCCCAGTATGTCCACCACTCTAATGACTACCATTTATGGAATGGTGTACAATGTTCCATACCAGTTTTCTCCTTTACCTACTTCACTCTCCTTAGTCACTCTCTCCCTTTCTCACGTTTTTCGCTTTCTCAGGAGGGAGAGATTTTTCCCAGCCAATGGCTTCGCGTCTTTTATGTGGGTTTTCCCTTTATTCTGCGTTTCATTTCATGTGGCGCGTTTTTATTCATGTGAGAAACGTATTACGGTCCCCACGCCCAAAACTCAAGAGAAACGATGATTCAATTTCTTCCTATTTGTACACCACCGGGTTTCCCTGGAGGAAAACCTTTTCATCGTCAACTAAAATTCAATGGTACAATGAAGATTGTGAATATTTTTTTATTCCTGATCTTTCAGAGAAATAAAGAAAAACTCATAGGAATCAGCTTAGTTAATCATTCGCATTTATGTTGGATATAAACTAATAAGAAAAATTGCTAATCACTGTTAATTTTTAAAGTGGGAGTTCTGCAAGTATAAATAAGGAGGAATGGCTACATAAGGTTTTTGCAAGGAATAAGTCACAAACGTCTTCCTGCTTCACGCAAACCCTAAGAAGAGCGCATTAAGTGTTTTTCACAAAAAAGGGCGAAAAAGGATCTTTGAGCTTGCATGACATGCTTTAGTCCGATACCGTGCTCTCCCTTTGCGACAAAAAAGTTATTAGTTTTATCTTTTGTGTATATTTTGTCACGCCTTAAATTTCGACTCAACAGTTACCATTGCCTGTTACTCTTTTTTTAAGGACTGATTTATAAATAATAAATGATAAATTTCCATATTACAATGCAACCATAAAAATGCATTGTACAATACAAGACTCCCTACCTCCCAATGCACCGAGCATTGAGGTCCCAAAGGTCGAACTCGCCACCATTTGGATATCAAAATCTTACATTCATCCGGATCTAAATGTTTCAAAATATCTCCCCAAAACCTCTCATAACGCTTTTTCACTGTTTTTCATCTTTATTTTCATCAATTCATTACCGCTACATCCAACATTTCATTTTCTCACCCCACTCACTTCCTTCCCCCACGCCGGAGCGACCGAGGTCCCGTCGGAAGTGCCGGGGCGCGGGGGAAAAAACACTAATCCCTTTCCCCCCAAAATTATCTCCTCCACACCCTTACCACCCACGCCTCAACCAGTGCGCGCGTACGTCATTCTTCTCTTGGCCT